>PVJI01025349.1:0-20609 GCA_004026765.1 Micronycteris hirsuta | reverse complement strand
AAGACATTTGGGTTTTTCCAGTTTTTGAGTTTGACACATACATAGAGTATCTGTAAACATCAAAGTCCTGTGATAGCTTTGTCCAGTGTTGGGAAGTGGCATTTCATGTGTCATGTCCAGTGGTCTAACTGCTTACATTGGCTCCGTTACGGCCAGGAGTGGGAAAGAATCATCTTTATTCTTGTCAACAGATTTGCCTTGTTGCCCCGATCTGCTGTGCCCATCCTCTTCAAGAAGGTGCTGTTTGGCTCAACTCTCAGACCCTCCTACCCCAAAAGCATTTCCACTAGCTATGCTCCTGCCCTGAAGATGGAAAACAAATAGTTAAAACTCAGACTTAGGTTACCAGGTTAACTTCACCAGTGACAAACCATTTTGGTTGCATGTACCCCCCGACATGATAGAACTGGAAGGACACTTCACTCTGTCAAATCCTTCCCCAAAGCCCTTAACACCGGTCTCATCCAGAGCAGCCCAAATTGGGGGAAAGTCTACAAAACTCCTGACCATACTCTCCAAACTCTCAAGGTCATGAAAAACAAAGACAAAAAGTCTTTCACAGATCAGAAGAGATTAAGAAGACATGACATCTAAATGTAATGTGGTCTCCTAGACTGGATCCTGGAACAGAAAAAGGATACAATGGAAAAACTGATGATATCTTAATAAAGCATGGAGTTTAGCTAATAGTAATGCACCCTTGTTGTTTACTTAGTTTTGATAAATACACATGACAATGTAAATCAACAACAGAGGAACCTGGGTAATGGGGTATACAGGAATGATCTGTAGCATTATTTGCAAATAATCAGCAAATATAAAATTATTGCAAATTTTTTAAAAAATATTTTGAAATGTCCAATTTTAACATTCTAAGCACATAAGGACCAATAAAGTAATAAACCTGATCGGTGGTCATCCCAGTAAACCCACTGTGCCTCCTCCCCACTGTACCTGAACTTCCTGGGAGAGGCAGGGTCACCCCTTGATTATTTGCACACTGTATCCCACTCTTTATTTCCCCTTTGTGTAAACCTGCCTGGGATTTGTGATTGTTAAATTGCTTCCCTGTTGACATAGAAATGCTTATTGTGGCCTTTCTGTACAGATTGGCCAATAAACCACCCCAAACCAAGGAGAAAGAGGCATGTCTGACCACAGAAACATGTGTTCTAACACACATCACACCCTAACTAGCTCTAGGAGGAGGAAGACAAAGCTGGAGGGGACACATATTATCCAAGGCTCTTTGGGTCACGATATACCACCTAAAGCCCTGCCTTTTCTATCATTTTCTCTTTTCTGCTGCCAAGCAAAGCACCCCAGTGTGGGCAAGGCAACTGTTTTACAAACCCTGCACTGGGCTCTAGTTTTATTTCCCGAGGTTAACAATCTAAATAAATCTGCTCTGCCTTACCTCTGCTAAGCTGCTTGAGAAATAATACCTTATAGTCAGCCTGGATCAGATCTGTACTTCCTCCCATTGAAAGCTGTCACTGTTAAAAGTTCTCATTCTATCTAATAAACCACTATTAGTTTAACTACATGTTGTTAATTACAAGTGGAGTTCTATGCAAAAATTTTTCCCTACGGGGAAAAAAGAATAGTATACTTGCAAAGCTTCCAAAACATATAGTAGTTCTAGAATTTAATTTCTCTTAATGGATATGGTAAAAATACTTTTCAAGGGTGTCTTACCCTTAGAGGTCTTATTCTCCTTCCAAATAAGATCTGACCACAGATCACTCTCAATGCCCCAGGTCATTTAGCTTTCATGCATGGGAGAAAACTTTCATCCTACGTTCTCAATCTTTTTTTAAAATACAGAACCATTTTCTTGGCAAGTCAGCATAAATTGTATGCACAGGAAAACAAAAGCCACATGTCCTACTGGTTCCAGCTAAGACTTAGAGAAGCATGTTCATATGGGTTCCTCCAGAAGTAAACCCTGAAATAAGGATTCAAGTCAAGTAATTTATCGGGAGGATCCAAGGACACATGAGTAGGAGGAAGGCCATGAAACAGGGAAGGGAAGGAAACCAATATAAAGGGTGTCATCAGCTAAGTCATGACTGTGGGCAACTGGGGCTTAGCCATACTAGTGCACTGGGACCAGTGCAGAATATGCACTTTGGATTCACCTAGCAGAAAAACCCAAGAGCTGTGTATTGTTCCCCACCTGTCAATCATCAGAGGTTGGTGGCTGCTCCTGAGGGTTGTTTAGTTCCCCATCCTTCTAGCCCCCCATGAGCATAGGCAAAGTGAGTGCGAGTGACCACAGAGAGCCTTCAGGCAAAGAGACACAAGTACCAGCATTTAAAAGTTTGGCTAACGACTGTGGAAATAGTGAGAGCTGAAGGGATGTTGGCGGGGCACCTGTGAGAACGGTGGGCCAGAGCAGAGATGTGGATGGAGCCCAGCCCTCTAGCCGTGTTGGGTAAGCCTTGTTTCTGCTTTTTGCAGCAAGAGAAGACAGCCTGCCACACCTTCGAATACGGTGTGGTAGTTGGTTCAGCTCCAGGAACCTGCTGGGGGAAACAGCATGCAGCGCCTGGCTTTCCCTCCTCTCCTGTACGGTCCACAGAAATGGCACGGCAGACAGAAAACGGACAATAGCTTTGAAGGATTGTAAGACACATAAAAACCAAATGTAACCCATTATTCTTGTTTGGATCCTGGCTTTAAAATATAGTTCTGAGACAATTGGAAAAATTTGAATATGGACTAACTTATTAGATGGTATTAAGAAACTACTGGTAATTTTTGTTGTGTGTAATAATGGTATTGTGGTTATGTAGAAAAATGATCTTATTCTTTAGAAATGCCAATTACTTAGGGGTGAAGTATATGTATTCACTTTTATTTTTTATTTCTTTTTTAATTAATTTTTTTGTTTAATTACAGTTATTTGCCGCCTCTCCCTACTTTTAAATAAGTAAGTAAAAAAATGGCAAAATGCTAACAAATTCTAGGTGATATATCTATGGGTGTTCATTATGCTGCCTTTTCTATGTGTTTGAAAAGTTTCACAATAAAAACTTCGCAATATGTTTAAGAGTAGAAAATGTAATTGGGACAAAAATGTTATTATGTTGAACCTCGGTTCATTTACTTCTAATTGTAATTTTTATTGAGATAATAGTAGATTTGCAAGCAGTTGTAAGAAATAACACAGAGCCCTCACGCACACTTTGCCCAGTTTTCCCCAGTGGTCACATTATACAAAACTGCAGCATATAGTAGGCCCTCCACATCCATGAATTCTGTATCTGCTGATTAACCAACGTAAAAAAAAAATTTTTAAACTCCTGGAAAGTTCCAAAAAGCAAAACTTGAGTTGGCCATGCACTAAGCACTAACTACACTGAATCCACATAAATGAAGTAACCTGTACCCCACTGTAGCCCACATGCAGAGAGAGGCTATAGACAAATACCGCACCATTTCATCTGAGGGACCTGAGCACCCCCAGGTTTTGGTGTCCACAGAGGGTCCCAGAACCAGCCCCCCTTGGATACAGAGGGACAACTGTAATATCATAGCCAGAACACTGACAGTGATAAAATCTATTGATATTATTCAGATTTCCCCATTTTTATCTATAACCATTTTTTAAAATCCTTACTCAAGGATATACCTATTGATTTTAGAGAGGAAGGGGGCTGGACAGAGAAAGAGAGAGAGGAATATCAATGTGACAGAAACATGGATTGGCGGCCTCCTGTATGAGCCCTGACTGGGGATCGAACCCACAACCTAGGCATGTGTCCTGATCAGGAATGGAATCCACAACCTTTTAGTATATGGGATGACACTCCAACCAAATGAGCAACACAGCCAGGGCTATTCCCATTTTTGTGTGTATTTGCAGTTTTACACAATTTTATCACATGTGTAGGTGCATGTGTGAACCATCACATCAAGATACACGATATTTTCATCACCTCCAGTATCCCTCATGTTGGCCTTTTATACTTCCACCCACCTTGTTTCCACAAGCACCCTTCCCCTTCTCTAAACCTTGTCTCATCCTCTTCTGAAATTACATTATTTCAAAAATGTTATATAAATAAGAGCCATATTGTATGTAACCGAAAAAGTCAACATGCAGTGTGACACGTAAGACTAGACTAGGACCCAGAAGACATACGTTTGAGCCCAAGTTCTGCCACTAGATCAACGTGTTTCTTCGGCGCAGCACCAATTTACCTTGGCCTTGGTTTCTTCACTTGTAACACCAAGTTGCCCCTGGCCTCCTAGGATACAGGGAGGGCTTTGTCCAGGAGAAACACTGTGGCCTTGGCAAGAACCCTAACGTGAATGGCATCCCCAAGAGTTATGCAGGGCACTATCTGTGCAACTAAATGCAGAAAACTGCCTCCAGGCTGCCACGTTTCTTCATTTTAAGTGACTGTGTTAGCATTTGGGTGTTTCCTCTATTTCTGCGAGCTTTTTGAATCAAGCTCTCCCCCAACACCTGAGAGAATGTTCTGCTCTCCTGCACCGATGCAGAAAGTCTCTGAGTCTGGGGGGGTCCTGGACTGTGATAAATCAAACCCCCAAATAAAGGCCACCTTGTGAGGACCCCTGTCCAACAAATTAAACTCTCCTGGTGACACCCTGACTTTACTGCTAACTTCTTTTACATTTGAGCAGATGGTCCGACCTTTTCAGGGCCTGCCTTCCACCTACGAAAAGAGGCTGTACAACAGTGAGAACCCCACCCCTCCCCGGAAGAAGACGGGCAACTGCGAGAAGAGAGTGCTCTTGGAGTTTCAGTCGCGACACATGCACCTGTCTTCAACCAAAGTGACTCCAGCGCTGTTTAATTTATGTTCAATTATTTAGTATGCTGTAATGTCTTCTTCAATTACCAATAGATAATTGCATAAGAGGAAATGAAACCCAGCATGCTGTGCTAGTGTGAGATCATTTTATGGGCACATTCCTGGCTTAGAAACACTTGCTGAAATAGGGTCCAGGTGATTAAACACAATGAAAGCAGGTAGACAGGACCCCCCTTAATTAATTCCCTAACTTATTTAATGATGCATCGTGGATCCTGGAAGCTGTAATTGTTTAAGAGTCTAATGCACTGTACAATTCAGGGAAAGGAGCCTGGGAAGGAAAAAGGCAAAATGCTAACTGGTGACTCATGTCCTTGGTGTGACTTGCTCAGCACCACAAGCACCGCTGGTGATGGTTGTTTTGCTTGCTTTCTCCCTTCTCTATGCATCAGGTATTAGTAAAAAGGTCCTTTTAGGAATTTTGTGCAGCCACTGGCCTCAAAACTTGACAGTTTTGCAATTATGTGCATTTCTACTTCCTGTCTCAGCACATTCGCAATCAGCAACAAGGAACTAATTTTTTCCCTCCAAAGTTAATCTTTGTCTTGGGTAAAAATAAGGTCCAAAGTAGATGAGCAAGAAATGTAATTATTTTCTAAAACTGAACTTACTTTGTATTTCCAGAGCTCACGTCACAGGGAGGGTAGAAACGCAGTCCCAGTGACTTTGGGGTTCTCCTCTGCCTGGGGTTACCCAGTTACCTTTAAGTATGTATGGCTTCTCCTCTCCATGCAATGCCGAACTGTTTCTAGCCCTGCTTTTCTGGGTGAGTACCAGGATGAAACACAGCCTTCCTATCAGAGCAAGCACGTGTATTCCAGGTAAGCAGTGCCTGGATTCAGTCATTCTCCTTTTTCTTCTCTCTCTGGAGCCATCTCTATTGCCAGCAGTATCCCGTCAATACACTTTCCTGCCTACGTTCTGTTCCTCTTTGTGTTTTCCCTCTCATTCAAGTTGTGCACCTTTTGTGGCCTTTCCCATGTGAACCAAACACTGGGGATCACATATCAGAGAGTTTGAGACCTGGAAGAGAACTCAGAAATAACTTCACACAACGCCCTTTACAGGGAGGTCGGCTGGGAGCCGAGGTGGAGCAGGGCTATGGAAGAACAGGATAAGAGAGTCTTCTGGAGTGATAGAACTGTTCCATATCCCGACTGCAGTGGTGGGTATACGAAAATAAATATACCTGTGTCAGAGTTCATTGAACTATACAAAAAAAAAAAAACAACACATTTACTATATAACTTAAAAAATACGGAACCAGCATAGTTGGGGTTTGGGATCCAAATTTTGGCCTCTTGAATCCTATAAAACTATTCCGTATAACAACTACAACTTAGTTGACAAAGCATATATACTAATGTTCCCCTGCCATCTTGACCTGCTTAATACAAGTGTCATATTATTTACATATGTATTTCCTCCCCCAAGAGCTTAGCATAGTGTCTGGTACAGAGTAAGTGTTCAAAAACATCTGTTGAATGAAAATGAATTAGCACTTTGCATGGAGGAAGCACCATGAAAGGACAGAAGTGAGAGACCAGATTCAGGAGTGGGGATAGCTTAGTTTTGGAGTGCGTTCTATGTGCTTACTGCTCAAAGCCCCTGCCAGGTGGGACTCCTCCAATCATATGAACTAATAAAAAGTCAGTGCTGACAGAAACTGTCAAATTCTGTCCTTCAGCTGGGAGCCTTTCAAGTTACCCATCATAATTTTTACTCTGACCTGTCCCTTGAACTCTGGGCTTATATATGACCTGCAGTTTCAACAGCCCAGTTTCCATGATTTCCAGTCACTTCAAACTCAAAAAACCTAGACAGAACTGTTGAGTTCCTATCCCCTAGGTAAAACTTCAAGCAAAACCAAACTGCCTCTTTGCCATCTCAGTAAAGAGCACCACCAGGCACCCAGATGCTCAAGCCAAAAAGAAAATGCCACTCTTGAATCCTGGCATTCCCTCGCCTTCCCGGTGTCAGTCCCTCCATGGCAGCAGGCCCACCACCCTCTAGCTTCCTCACCCACCCCTCTCACCCGGGTCCTCACCTCTCACCGGGAAACCTGCCAGAGTCTTCTCACTGACCTCCAGCTTCCACGCTTGCCTTGCTACCGGCCATTCTCTGCACAAGGAACTGGTCTTTTAAATTAAAATTACATCACACACAAAAAGAAAAGAATAGAAAAACACCTTACAGATTTTCTTTTCATGCACAGACTACAGTCCATTGTCAGGCTCTCTGTGAGCTGACCCTTGCCCCCCTCGCCAATCTCGTTTCTTTGTACTGTCCCTCTTACTCACACTTCAGCCACTTGTGCCTTTTTTTTTTTTATTGTGGATCAAATATGCCAATCTTGTCCTCAGGGTCCCTGTCCTTATTTTTCCTTGCCCTGGACTGTGGCTGGCTACTTCTTTTCATGCAGGTCTTGCTTCAGTCTTGTACTCCACGTAAGACTTCTTCAACCACCCAACCCAGAAGCGCCTCTTTTAAATTTAAGAGTATTTGTTATTTTCATCAAAGAACTTGATCTGTTTATTTATAAAAATAAGTTGTCTGTTGTCCTCCTCTGGAATATAAGCCTCATAAGTATAGGGTTCTTTTCTACCTTATGCTCTGCTATATCTACATGCCAAGAACAGTGCACATAGTAGGGATGCGATAAATGTTTAATGAACTAATTAATTGGAGAGGAAATGCAGGCACAGCATGCAAGAAAAAGTAATGAGATATCCTTGGAGAAACTCTCAAAGACTGCGTATGCTAGCTTATATATTCCACAACACATTTAAAGCAACAATCCCTAAAGTACAAAAGATTTCAGTAAAAAAACCACAACTATAGCCCAGGGACAAGAATGTCCTTCTCTTTGTGTTAAAACTTTAACACTCAATACTTAGGAACTCTTCCATCAGCCAGTAGGGCCCTTTCTCTAGGGCAGAGAGCATGGCAGGTATTCAGAGCATGAATTAGTATGTTTATTGGGCCATATCCCCGGAGACAGGCTACTTGTCTCCTCAAAGTTACAGCTGTCTCCAAAACATGGGAAAGCTCTCCAACTGGCAATTTACATGGGTAAACTTAGCATATTGTACGGTGTTGATTTATGGTGACAATTAAGAACAAATTACCAAAGTCTATTTCACCATTAACATCCCTGGGGACAGGATAAATTTTAAATCTTCAGGCTGCTGCTCCCCTAAAGGCTTGGATCTTGGCTAAAGATTTAGAGATTATAAATTTAACAAAGGATAGAAATTGCAAGAAGAGAGTCTTAAACAGCAAATAGTGAGTTTAACCAGTACTGCAAGTTCTCGGCAAGATTTACAATGCCTCCCTGCCTAAGGCCAAGGAATCTTTTATTTTGAAATTTATAGGCACTATCACTTACTGTTTTCATTCCAGATGTGAGAGTCTGGACCTTGGATGGGATTCTTTATGGGAGCCAATGGTCATTGCTTCAACAAAACTTTCCTCCTAAGGACCTTTTTGAAGAATAGTATTGGGACCAGGCGTCATTTCCAAAGACCCAAAGAGGCACCTATGGTTTGAACAAGTTGCTTAACATACAGACCATTGGTTGCATACTCACTTGACCAAAAAGCCCAATGGCAAGACTTCCAACACTCTGACTTGAAAGAACCCTGGGGCTAACAGAGGTTGGATTCCCACCTCAGGTGGGTCTGGGTCACCGTTGAGATCACCAATCACAGCAAAGGAACACTAGAAAAAAACACTATCTACTTGTAGTGGAACTGACAGAGCTTGAACGTTAACTGAACCTAGGTCAAACTTTCCCAAAGTCCAATACAAAGCTCACCTCCATCAGAATCACCTAGGGTCCTTTGAAAGGAAATTAAAGTCCCTAGAGGAAACAATAGCACACCTACAGACCAAAAGCCTTTGGGGGTGAGGTCTAGGAATCTTCATTCTTCACCCGCTCATTAGATTATTCTTACACATACTAAATGCTGGGAACCCCCGACCAAGTGGTGGGGACGGAGGAATGCTAACCTGGGGGAACAACGCACCTCCCCCAGCAGAGTTCTCACAGGCACCTAGTAAGCACTGCCGTTAGCTTTTGCTTATTTTCCTCTGAAACTGCAAACATCATCAGGTCCTCGTGGAGAGAAAAGGAGGTAGATTCGTGAGGAACGTTCATCTCTTCTGAGACATTTACCCTTCACTGCACCTCCCACTAGCATGGCAACGTTTCCATATAATCCTACTTACTTATCACTTGAAATACGGATCTGCCATATCCTGGGCACCTCACTAGGTGCTAGAATATTTTTAAAGACTAAAATAACTTGAGAACTCAAGTAATGAATACCCAGTGGAAGAATTTCAGGTATCATGGAGGCTGATGGGGAAAATATTTTAACTCTGACTACGTATAGGCAATACTAACTTACCCTTCCCTCATGCTCTCCCAAGACAGCTACATGAAGATTCGTTCCCTTGACCACATATTGGTGACTGGAACCTAGTTCTATCTAGGTGTTGTGGCATTTTGAAAAGAGAAAATTGTCCATCAGGTGCAATATGTATTATGTACACACACACATGTGTGCACAAAAGTAAGCTGAGGAAATGTAGTGTTCAGCTTGGCAGCTACTAGCAAAGGATGGTGGCTTAGTAGGTATGAAGTTTACCCATTCTTGTCACCAGAATCTTACCTACAATAATCAAAACTTGTTCAGAAATACCAGCTAGCCATGTATAATACTATACATTTTTTTCTTACAGAATACATTTTCATAACATGAAATGAATATGGTATGGCATAGCGGGATAATGATCGTGGCAACTAACATTTTTGGGGAGCTTCCTTTGTACTTAAGAATTTTACATGCCCTGTGAGTGATTCTCACCACAATGTTAGGAGTTAGGTAATTTTTTATCTCCATTTTGCAGATAAAAAAACAAAAAAGTTTAAGTGACAAGATTGTACATCAGAGAAATAAACTGGGATTTGAATGTACACAGCCTGACTCCAGGGGCAGCTTTTTCTATAATATTCTAGATATTAAATGGTTTAGGCTTTGCAGGCCATGCAGCCTTTGTCACGACTCCTGAACTCGGACACTGTGGCCTGAAAGCAGCCATTAGACAAAGAGTGGCTTATGCAAATGAGAATGACTATATGCCAATACAACTTTATTTATGGCACAGAAATTTGAATTTCCTATAACTTTTATACATTGTAAAATATATTTTTGTTTTTTTCAACCAGTTAAAAATGTAAAAACTTTTATTATGACATGGTTGATACACAAATGGGTGATGAGCTGGATTTGGCCAACAAGCTATAGTTTGCAGATCCCTGATCTATACCCCTTTCTAGTCATGGTATCTTCCGAAGGGTGCTTAACTCTCAGCTCCCTCATTCTTAATCACTAGGCTATGACTCCTTGATTGACAGTGTGCAGTCATTTGCTCATCTACACATTCATATTTTTATTTAACAAATATTTATTGAACCATACAGTGGGCTAGATGCCAAAGATGCCAGATTCAGTCCCTGCACTCATTAAGCTTATATTTCAATAGGAATAATAGACAATCATGTTCTACTTTGTGACAAGCGTATGATGGCAAAGTACAGAGTGCTGTGGGGCAAGTAACTTGAGAATAAGGAGCTCAGAATGTCTCAAAAGTGTCATGGAAAAATAGAGACTTCTTGGACATAGGGAGTCCCATACCAGAAGGAAGCCTCAGCTCATATTTTCACTTATCCTTCTCGGGTTTGGCCCTCTTGGAAGACTGATAAATTACCTTAATCACAGAATACAGTCCATTACTCTAATTCCTCAATGAAAGATGTATTTGTTTTTTATTGCTGTGCATAACAAATTACTACACACTTAGCACCTTAAAACCACATACATTTATTATCTCAGTTTCCATGGGTCAGGCACCTGGACATGGCTTAGCTGGCCCCTCTCTTCAGGGTCTCACTAGTCTGTAATTAGAGTATCAGTTGGGCTACATTCTCATCCAGAGGTTTTCCTGGAGAAAAATCTGCTTCCAAGCACATTCCTATTGTCAGTAGAATTCATTCACTTGGGCTGTAGAACTCAAGGACAGCAGGAGAATGAGCTTGTCTTCTCAGAATCATATCAATATAAATATTTATAAGTACATATATAATAACATAATTAAGGGGATGATGTCACCCTTGCCATATCACATAGCTTAGTCAGGGAAGTGGCACTCCATCCATCACTTTTGCCACATGCTATTGGCTGGAATCATGTCACGGGGAAGGGCTCATCCACGACACTATACCCGAGATCATGGGGGTCACCTTAGCATTCTGCAACCACGAAAACTTCATCGGAAACATAGGACTGACAGCGGTACCAGAGTCATGGAGTTGGCTATTCAGTTAAAGAGCTTACAGCACTGCCTGGCACATAGGAAAGGCTCGTTATCATTATCCGTATCACTCGCCACCACCATTAGTAAGAAGGTTCCAGCCATATTTCATGCAGCTCAGAGCATCATTCAGTCTCTTCAAGCTGATTTGGGGTATTACTATGCAGAGGGTAACTCCTCTTCTTTATCTTCAGGGACTTCCTGCATCACACTGAGTCCACATTCCCTTTGACATCTTGGAATCTTCAGGCTGGAGCAACTGGCTCCGCGCCATCTCATTTTCTAGGTAGAAATGTTTCTGTCAGACCTGGGTTATGTCAACTTTTGCCCATAACCTCTGAGCTCCAGATTCCAAATGCTAATTTGCTTTGATTCACAGAATTCATCCTGTAGTCTTTTATTGCCTGCCTACTGAATGTCAATTGTTATGCTTTCTCCTTCTCCGTAGCTTTGCTCCAACACGCACCCCCAGAATTTTCTCATTTTGCCTGTTTTAATTTGGATTCAGTGTCACTTTTCCCCCATTCTATTTAAGATTGAGTCTATTTTAAAAAGCAATATCTACAGCTTCGAGGTGCTAAAGAAATGGTGCACCTCACTGACCCTCTCCTATACTACACAGCAACGCATAGCCTAAGCTTTTCTCTTTTCTCTCTGCCTCTCTTTTCCTACACTTTTTCCTGTGAGATTCGAAATTGTTCCTTGCCTCCTCAAAAAAATTTTATAAAAACCTCTTGTACTTCAATTGACTGCCTTTTATTTCTTTCTTTATTTTCTTTCTTTCTTTCTTTCTTTTTTTAAATTTTCTTTCCTTTCCTTCTTTCTTTTTCTTTTCATTTTTTTGGGGGGGGGGCGGTGGGGAGGACTCTGATTTCCTAGGAATTCTTTCTAAAAGATTTCACTCACACTAGAAGATTCAAGTGAGTGTTACTATATCATTAGTAATAATGATGATGTTATTAATAACAACTAATACTCCTAGAACACCAATTATATTCCAGGACATGTTCTAAGATCTTTGTATATATTAACCCATTAAACGTTCACCTTGGAAATCAGAAAACTAAAGCACAGAGAATTTAAGTAACTTTCCAAAGGTCACAGAGCTCCTAAATGGCAGCAGGATTCACATGTAAGCTAATTCCAAAGTCTATACTTTTAACTGTAACGCTATTCCACCTTTCTGCATAGACTTTGGGAAAATTTGGGGGGAGTGTGATCCCATTTCCAAAAACAAACTTTGACTGCAAATGAGGGGCTGAGGTAGTAAGAAAACAAGGGAGAGAGGGAAAAGTCTATCCTGTGAAATGCGAAATGCGAGTGAGGGTGGGGGGCAGGGCGGGGGGCGCAGGCTAGGCTCCTTCTCTAACACCTCAGAGCACATGTATTGCTTTTAAAAAATCAGCTCAAATGAAATTGAAAAGGACAAAAGGTGATACGGAGTCCAGATCAAAACAATAAGAGGCAAAGAAACAGTGGAAAAGAATGTTTGGGTATGGAGTCCAGCAGAATTGGTTCAAATCCTGGCGTGAGACTTAATATCCAGCTGAATGTTGAGAAACAAGCTCAGCCCCAAAATTATTTCATTAAACAAATGTTTATTCCTTAAAGCAAGCTAGTGATCACAAATGGTTCCTTTATATTCATTAAAACATTTGTTCCTGCATACTCTAGAAAGTGACATTTAATTTACTTTAGTCCTATTGCTTTATACTTTTCAAGACAGCAAAATAAGGATATATAGTCATATATAATGTTTGATCATTAAATATTATATAATAGTACTCAATATTAGGCTTTTCACTGTATTTATTTTTATAGAGGATTAAAGCTTTCCATGTTTTAACTTGTGATATTTGAGGGGGGCGGCCATTCTATTTATTCAGTAAACAGATACTTATGTTTACAAGGATAATAATATCTGCTAAGCTTCTATGTGACACCAGGTTCCGTGCTAAGTCCTGCATGTAGAATGAGTTGTCTAAACCAGACCCAATCTTTACCTTCCAGTGCTGAACCAAGTGGGATTGCTTCAATGATTTTTTGCTTACAAGAGTGGCAATTTCCTATGATTCAACCTAATAATAGTGATATACAGGGTCTGGCAGAAGTAATGCCTGCTTGAGTGTGATTGTTAGGGTAATAATATGGGTGTAATAACTTATAGTTTTAATTCGAACACTTCACCTATAATGTCATATGGTGTGCTTGAGTGTGATACTGTTATGCTACAGAATTACATGCTTATGATTTTGTAATAAAAAGGGGTGTTATTTGTGTTGGACCCTATATATTAAATGATTACACAAACAGAAGTACAATTATAATCTGAGATAAGAGCCATGAAAAAAAATATGGGATTCTATGTAAAATGGAGGGACAAGTGAGTAAATCCTGGTTTCAGGATGGTATTGGGGGGTCCCCCTTCTCCACCTTTGTGTTGTTTCCCAAGTGGAGAGAATTCCATTAAAGAAACAGTCCCGCCCTCCCTCCAGCCTCTTCCCAGGGTGAGTTAGGGAGAGACTGCTGCGGAACCCCTGTCCTTCCTCCTTGCAGGAGTCCCCCACGGCAGAAACATCTGCTTTGCTTGCTTCTTCATGCCTAAGTGTTTCTTCTACGTTTTTGCAAAATACACATAATATGGAATTTACCATTTTGACCATTTTAAGTGTACAATTCAATGGCATTAAATACATTCACACTGTTCTGCAACCATCATCGCCATTCATCTCCAGAACTTTTTTTCAGCAGGCCCAAATTTAGGTGTTTACCTCAGTTATTCATTGGAAACTATGAAGTGAACACTGTTATAATCTCTACCTTACAGATGGGTCAGCAGAAGCTTAAAAAGGACTCTGTCTAAAGGCCCACAACTACTAAGCAGCAGATCCTGAACTTGAACCCAAGTAGCATGATTCCGGAGTCTGTCCTGTAAGCACTAGTATTATTGCTCTTGGTGTTAAGTTCTAAGTTATTATAAACAGCAGAAATGGACTCTATTTAATTAAACAAAAAAAAGGGCAAGTGCTGGAAGCAACCCAAGTGCCCATCAGCAAATAAGTGGATCAAGAGTACATTTACACAATGGAATTCTACACAGCAGAGAGAAAGAAGGAGCTTATACCCTTTGTGACAGCATGGATGGAACTGGAGAGCATTATGCTAAGCAAAATAAGCCAGGCAGTGAGGGACAAATACCATATTATCTCACCTTTAACTGGAACATAATCACCAAAAGAAAAAAGCAAGCAATATAACCAGAGACATTGAAATTAAGAACCATCTAACAATAGCCAGAGGGGAAGGGGGAGGGAACTGTGGGGAGAAGGGTTTTCAGAAACTACTATAAAGGACACATGGACAGAACCAAGGGGGAGGGTGGAAGCAAGGGAGGGAGGTGGGTTCGGATGGGGTGGGGGGGAGTGGGGGGGACAATATGCAGACAAATGTAATTGAACAACAATAAAGTAATTTAAAAAAAAAAAACACAAGGATTGTCAGAAGAGTCCCCAACAGCTTACATTGTCAAAGAAGAAACTGAAAATTAGACTTGGAAATGGGAAAGAATCAGGGGAAGCTAGATGGTCAAAATTATAGTGAAAATCTCACCCCAAGAAGAGTCCACTGAGAGTGTCTGTACCACCTCCACAGCCCACGTCTTTGTCTCAGTAGCTCTCAATTCAAGGTCCTAGGAAGGAGGATGGTATTGGCTGAACTTAGGTCTCGAGCCCATCTTTTATTCTCCAGAAATCATGGGAAACAGCTATCTAGCCTTTTAGCTTCTGTGGCAGAAGCACTGACCAGGCACATCTCTCTCCAAGGCAGTCTGCTTGTGATGCCCAGTCAGGGGGATGTATTGCCTTCCCGATTCTCTGTCCTACTGGTGCACCCCTGCCCCTATTATCTGCTTAATAATTCTCTTCAAACAGACTCTACATTTTCTTTATTTTAAAAGGAAACTTTATATTACTGCCAGGGAGATGGGTTCAATGTTCTAGCTATATTTTGTTTCCTAAGAGTCATTCAAATAAACGTAAAACTCTGCAAGTTCACCCAGGAACCACCGAAGAGCACCCTGTGCTCCAGTGGACGCCACTGTAGTACAAGTACCACCTTCTCCTTTGCCATGAGGTTGTGATGATAGGGAACAAATGATGATGTCCCGAGAGACTACAGGAGGCTCCACATTTATCATTAAAATTCAGAGTCAGGGGCCTCTGGAAATCCCCCTTTGCCATCATTCTTCTTTCTTATTTGGCCTTCACCGAGCCCCATGGCACCATTGCTTCTTGGCCCACTCGACACTGGTGTTGAGTCACGAAGACAGAATGCTAGCACAGCCCCAACTTGGGTGGCGGACGTGAATGCATTTCCCAAAATGCTTTTTAGGCCTAATATTTATTTTCTGGTAAGAAACAGAATTCAGCCTCTTAGACTCTCTCTATTTCCTCTTTCCCAGACAAACAGACTGACCAAATAAACAAGCAAACATGAGCCTTACCAAAAAAAAGGGAAAAGGGAATGGGAGATAGAAGCAATTTTGTTTAGAAAATATAGTCTTTGGCTTGCAGTTAAAGTGATGAGCAAATTTATTTATATAATATATATCCATCCACCTAGGACTACCCTCACACTGCAAGAACATAAACGCTGCATAAAATCTCCCTTCTCTCTGCACAGAAAGTCCTGTAAACAGACCTGCTGCGAATACAAAGCAGAACCCCAGGCAAAAGGAGAAAGGCCTTTGGAGGACTCTGAGGAGGAGACCCTACACATTCCAGCCCTGCACATGTCCTCCCATCCTCCCTCCCCAACCCCCTCCTTCATCTCCCTCTCCCTCCCTCTTTTTCCTCCTTCTTCTTCTCCTCCCCTCCTCCTCCACATCCTCCTGCTTCCTACCTCTCCTCGAGAAGATGGATGTGCTGGCGGCCTGGAGAATTCTGGACAGAGCTCCAGAGGTGCTGCGCTGGAACAAGAGATCTCATACTGGTCTCCCTAAACTGAGGGAGCTGCTCTCAGCATCTCCGATCTTCCCCCCAAGAAGAGGACAGGCCACAGAAATTTATCTTGGAACAGTTAGTCATAAATCCTCCTCCTTAATATAGTGGACTGAATGAGATAATCAATTAATTAATAAGTCATGCTGCTCTCAACTAATACATATGCCAACACAGCAAGAAACTGGAAAAGCACAAGGGAAAAGAAGAAAGCAAGAGGCTTCCTCTGCGAGACAGGAGTACTTACTTCGAGAGTGGTGTCAGTTTAGCAACTGTCTGTTTATTCAGAATACAAGCAACCAGGGAACTCAAAATAGCAGAAAGGTTTCTTGGAATTTTGAAAGAACAACTAATGCTCATAACCATAAGGTTCTCAGGCCTTATGAGCTCTTGACATGAGCTTCAAATCAAAAGGAGGTGTTTTTTTCCCCTATGGAGTTTTAGAATAAAATGTGTTCCAACTTTCTGAAAATTAGCTACAAGGGTGTTTTCTCTGGGGCCATTCTCAGTTAATGTGGATATTCTGTCCACCAAATAATCTACTTTTCAACAATTCCAGGGCATGGGGGCAGAAGGATGAGGGAAACAGGATGTAAGCCCTGTCCTGGGTTTACATGGGGAAGGCTGTGTCACAGTTTAAAGAATACTGAACTTGGAGTCTAGAAAACTGGGCGAGAACCCTGGTTCTTCCACTTAGCAGAAGAGAAGTGTCACTGTTAGGGCATGAGTCTCAGCTTCTCAATCTGTATGATGCGAAAATCATTTTGTCTTCACAAAGTGGCTATGGATGAAATAAGAAAGGTGTGTGTGAGTGCTTCACATGTTATAAGCGTATTCAAATGCAAGGCATAATTACTGTCATTTATAACAACAGAACTCAGGTTGGAATTATGCCCTCAATTCTCTCTCTCCTTCCCTCCTTCTCTCCCTCCTAGGGAGCATAATGATATTGGTGATAACTACTGTTCATGGAAATTACATCTCTACATTTGTTCTTCCTTCAGAATAAATTTCAATAAAATCCATTAAAATATTTTAGGCAATATGTCTGCTTTAAAAGTGTTATTAATCACTATTTTATTTCAAGGTGTTGGTCTAAGGACGAAGAAACGAGAGTTTAGATATTTTGTGATGCAGTTTGATAGGGAGGTGAATTTCATTAGACTCAGCCCACTTCCTTCAAACTGTCAACAAACAGAAAGACAGAGAGAGGAAGTTGGACAGCCATGAAATAGCCAGCAACTAAGCCAATGTCAAGATCTCTAATGTGCTTAAAAGGTTGTCATATGTTAAGAAGAGAATGTTTTGCCTACACACTCAGTATCCACCCAAATGGCAAGTTTATACTCTGCTTAGTGTCGAGGAATTGAAATGTTTTAAAACTTCCCCCTATTATTTCTCGAGTCCCTGTGGAATGGTCACTGGAGACATGTTTGATAGGTGATAGATAGATAGATGGATGCAGAGATGGAGTCCACTGAGATAGATCCTTTCTTCTGTTCATGAGGGGACACAAGACAAAGGGATTTAAGAAGAAAGGTGTGCAATATGGCTGAATTAGAAGGAACCCAAAAAAATAATCTTTAGCCCACCTTCTAATTTTTAAAAATAAGACACCCAACAGATGCATAAAAAGATGTTGAACATGCAAATCAAAACCACAATGAGATATCACCTCATACCTGTTAGATGGCTATTATCAAAAACAAAAACATAACACATGCAGATGAAGATGTGGAGAAAAGGGAACCCTCATGCTCTGTTGATGAGAATGTAAACTGGTAGAGCCACAATGGAAAACAGTATTGAGATTTCTCAAAAAATTAAAAGTAGAACTTCTATATGACCCAGCAATTCTATCTCTGGGTATGTGTCCAGAGGAAATGAAATCATTATTTCAAGAAATATCAGCATTCCCATATTTATTACAGCATTATTCACAATATCCAATGTACAGAAGTACCCTAAGTATCTGTTGATAGATGAATGGGTAAAAACATGTGATATATACATACAATGGAACATTATTTAGCCTTAAGAAAGGAAATCCTATCATTTGCAACAACATGAATGAACTTGGAGGGTGTTTTGTGAAGTAAAATATGCCACGTAGAGAAAGACAAATGCTGCATGGTATCACTTATATGTGTAATCTTAAAAAAAAAAAAAAAAAGCCAAACTCATAAAAATAGAAAAGCAGTTGCAGGAGCTAGGTGAGGGATTGGGATCAAAAGAGATTGGTTAAAGGGTACAAACTTTTAGTTATAAGATGCATACGATCTGAGGAACTTCTGTAAAACACGGTGTCTGTAGTTGATAACACAATATTGTATATTTGAAATTTGTTGAGAGAGTAAAACATAAATGTTCTCACAAAAAAAGGTAAATATGTAAGATAATGGAAGGGTTAATTCAATGGGGGAATTCTTTCACGATGCATATCAAATCAAGGTGTACACTTTAAATATCTTATAATTCTATCAATTATGCCTCAATAAAGCTGGGAAAAAAATAAAATCTAAAAAAGAAAAGGCCACAAAGCTAGCCCTGCAACTGTTGTTAATAGTAGCTAATGTGCCCTTGCTAGTGTAGCTCAGTTGTTTGCACATCGTCCCATAAACTGAAAGGTTGCAGGCTTGACATCTGGCCAGGGCACAAGCCTGGGTTTCAGGTTTGGTTCCCAGTTGGGGCACATGCAAGAGGCAGCCAATAGGTGTTTCTCTCTCACATCAATGTCTCTCTCTCTCGCTCTCTCTCTCTCTCTCTCTCTCTCTCTCTCTCTCTCTCCCTTCCTCTCTAAACAGGTTCTCAGGTGAAGATAAAAAAAATAGTAGCTAACGTTCCTTAGGCACCTACCATGTATCAGGTTTTACACTAAGCTCTCTATGTGTGATATCTCATTGAATATTCCCAGAACAGTCAGAATACCATCTTACTGACAAGGAAACTGAGGCTCAAGAAGGGAAGGCAACTAACCCAAGGTCACTCAGCTGATAAGACACAGAGACAGGACTGGAATCTGAGAGGAACACTGAGCTACACAGAACCCAAGACTCCTTCTGGTTTCCAGTCTAGCACAAGTTCCCTTTATATATCTTAATCTGAAATTTTAATGTAAAATGTTTCTCTCATTTCAGTGTAAGTGGAAAACTCCCTTTTTTTAAATGACCATATGGCAAAATAATCATCTCCTCAAATTGCACATTCCCTTTTTTCTAGTAACATCTATTGCAAACGCTGAAGATTAGTTCACCTGGGTCCAGGCTGCCCCATAAATAAGCCATGCCCTGGCTGAGTCTGTATGGCTGTCACTGTTATAAAATAGACGAGACCATGTCAGAGAGCAGCCAGCACTCACCCCCATGAGCACTTGTTTCCAAATTGCCCTTGACAGGTTATGAGCAGAGTGTTTCAAAGGGATGCATTAAATATCAGCACAAGTGCTCCAAGAGTCTGCCCTTCCACTTCCTGGGGCCGGCACTTGGATTTCTTCCACTTCCATTTGGTTTTGTCTTTACTACCAGAAGGAAGAAAGCTGAGAGCATCTCCTGAGGCAGCCAGTCTGGCTGCAGGGTTCCTCTCCTGGCCTCTGAATAGCAGGAGGACATAACTACGAGTTGATGAGGTACATGGTCTCCAAGGCTAAGAGATGTGGGTTTGAATCCGAGCTCTATGGTTTTCCAGCCATGTGGCCCTGAGCAACTTCCTGAGCCTCGCAGGTTTCCAACTGTAGAATGGGGATAATGCTCTCCTCCAACGGCTGCCGTGAGGATGACAAAAGTGTGTTAATAATAGCTAATGTTTATCAGTACTCGCTATATATGAGACTCTTCAATAAACACTGAATATGTATGTTTTACTCATATCATTCTCACAAGAAGTAGGCAATATTATTATCCCCATGTCACAGATAAGGGAAACTGAGGCATACAGGTCACATAACCAGCCCATTGCCTCATAGCAGGCTTTACACCGGGCAACCTGGCTCCATGTCTAACATCCTTTAGTGAGCACAGTTAACAAGGTGCCTGGCACATAGCAAGTGCTCAGTAGATTTTAATTATATCTTGTCACCAAGCTGCCTCCTAATTGCTCATCTATTCAGAAAGCACAATCATCAGTGTCTTGAGGGAAGAACAACAGAATTACCACTTATATACTACAGGTTTGTGCCAGAGGCTTTACTTCTACTTTCTCATGTAATTATCACAGAATACTGTATGTTAAGTCCTGTTATCCACGTCAAATATATGGGAAGCCATGTTTCTAAAAGGCTGCGAAATTCTTCCAAGGCAAATAGGGACACTGGGATTGAAGTCGAAACCTGTCCAACACTGAGTCCACGCCACACTGGCAAGCCCTTGTAACATATACCACCTAAATCAAG
>PVJI01025348.1:0-20595 GCA_004026765.1 Micronycteris hirsuta | reverse complement strand
AAACAAAATAGAACCAGAGACATTGAAGTTTAGAACATTCTGGCAGTAACCAGAGCGGAAGGGGAAGGGGAGAAGGGGGACAAGGGTATTCAGGAACTGCTATAAAGGACACATGGACAAAACCAAGGGGGAGGGTGGAAGCAAGGGAGGGAGGTGGGTTTGCCTGGGGTGGGGTGGGGTGGGGGGAGGGTAAATGCGGACAACTGTAATTGAACAACAATAAAATAATTTTTTAAAAAAAAGTAAAAAATGAACTAAGCAAACAACTAGAACAGGAACAGCTTCACAGAAATAGAGATCACATGGAGGCTTATCAGTGGGGAAGAGAACTGGGGAGAATGGGGGGAAAGGTGCAGGGAATAAGAAGCATAAATGGCAGGTACAAAATAGACAGAGGGAAGTTAAGAATAGTATGGGAAATGGAGAAGCCGATGAAGTTATATGTATGACCCATGGACATGAACTAAGGTTGGGGAATGATCATGGGAGGGGGGTACAGCGGAGGGAGGAATAAAGAGGAGAAAAAATGGGACAAGTGTAATAGCAAAATCAATAAAATATATTTTAAAAAAAGAAGGTAGAGACAAAAGGGAAAAAATTGACACATTTTTGTTCCTGTCACAGTCTTCATAGGCGTAAGCATTACTCATCCACCCCCTCCTCAACAAACATACCCTACCTGTTATTATTAAATTGTAAAGGGATTTGGGAAAATGTTAATGAGTATATGTAAATTGATTTATTTAGCAGGAAGAGTGGTAAGAATAAATTAGGGCAAGTAAGAGACTAGAAGCAAGGAAAACGATGTGGAAACTGTTAGAATAGTCTAGACAAAAGTTGAGGAGAGCCTAGATAGAAAGAAAGTGAGAGATTCAGAGATATTTTCCTAAATTTTTATTGAATTTATTGGGGTGACATTTGTTAATAAATTATATAGGTTTTAAGTGTACAATTCTATAATACATCATCTGTATATTGTACGTTAATGACCACCCCAAGTCAAGTCTCTTTCCATCACCATTTATCCACCCTTACCCTCTTCTGTCTCCACTAACTCCCCTCCCCTGGTAATCACAATACTGTTGTCTATCTATGAAGTTGTTTTTTTTTTTTTTTTTTTTTTGCTTAATCCCTTCTTTTTCATCCTGCCTCTCAACACCCCCTGGCTGACAGTTGTCAGTCTGTTCTCTGTATCTATGAGTCTGTTTCTATTTTGTTAATTTATTGTGTTCACTAGTCTCCACATATATGTGAAATCATATGGTATTTGTCTTCCTATGACTGAAATATTTCAATCAGCTTAATATGCTCCAGGTCTGTGTAGGATCTTGCAAAAGGTAAGATTTCCTTCTTTTTTATGACTGAATAGTATTCCATTTTGTAAATGTGCCACAACTATTTATCCACTCATCTACTGATAGGCACTTGAGCTACTCAAAATCTTGGCTATTGTAAATTGTGCTGCAATGAATATAGAGGTGCATATATTGTTTCAAATAAGTGTTTTGGATTTCTTTGGATATATACACATAAGTAGAATCACTGAGTCATAAGGCAGTTTCATTTTTAATTTATTTGTGGAAACTATACTATTTTCATCAGTGGGTTCCCTTTTCCCCAAATCCTCACTAACACTTATTGTTTGCTGATTTACTGATGATAGCCATTCTGATAGGTGTGAGATGATATCTCATTGTGGTTTTAATTTGTATTTTTCTGATGATTAATGACACTTACTATCTTTTCATGTTTCTATTGACCACCTGTATGTCCTCTTTGGAGAAGTGTCTGTTCATGTCCTTTGTCCAATTTTTAATTGGAATCTGTTTTGTTTTGTTTCTTGGTGTTGAGTTGCATAAGTTATTTATAAATTTTGGATATTAACCCCTTATCAGATGTATCATTGGCAAATATGTTGTCCATTTCAGTGGGTTGTTTTGTTCATGTTGGTTTCCTTTGTTGCACAAAAAATTCTGAGTTTGATGTAGTCCTGTTTGTTTATTGTTTCTTTTCTTTCCCTTGCCCAGGAAGATATATCAGAAAAAAATATATCTGTAAGAAATGTCTCATATTTTACTGCCTATGTTTTCTTCAAGGATCTTTGCAGTTTCAAGGCTTACATTTAAGTGTTTAATCAATTTTTAGTTTGTTCGTGTGTGTGGTGTAACAAGGTGAACCAGTCTCATTTTTTTGCACATGTGTCCAATTTTTCCAGCACCATTTATGGAATGTTCAGTCTTTAGTCCATTGTATTTTCTTGTGTTCTTTGTCAAATATTAATTGACCATAAAGGCATGGTTTTATATTTGGGCTCTCTATTGTGTTCCTTTGATCTTTATGCCTGTTTTAAGGCCAGTACCATGCTGTTTTGATTACTATGGCTTTGTAGTATATTCTGATCAGGAAGCATGATTCCTCCAACTTTGTTTTTCTTTCAACATTGCTCTTGCTACTTGAGGTCTCTTGTGGTTCCATATAATTTTTGGATTATTTCTTTTAATTTTGTGAAATATGCCATTGGCTTCCTGATAGGAATTCTACCGAATTCACAGATTACTTTGGGTATTATGGAAATTTAATGATACTAATTCTTCCTACCCATGAACACAGTATACACTTCCTCTGTTTTGTATCTTCTTCAATTTCTTTCTTCAGTATCTTATAATTTTCCTTTTTTTAAAGATGTTATTTAATTATTTTTACAGAGATGGGACAGAAGGGATAAAGAGAGTAAGAGAAACATTAATGTGTGATAGATCCTTCAATTGGTTGCCTCTCACATACCCCCAACTGGGGACCTGGCCCACAACCCAAGCATGTTCCCTAGCTGGGTTTCAAACTGGTCACCTTTTAGTTTACCGGCCAGCTCTCCATCAACTGAGTGACACCAGCCAGGATAGTGTCTTATAATTTTTCAAGTATAGATATTTTATATCCTTGATGAATTTTATTCCTGTATATACTTTTTTGCATAATTATTTTCATTTCTTTTTTTTAGTGTTGTTCAAGTACAGTTGTCTCCATTTTCACCCCACCATACCCTATCACTCCACCTATCCCTGCCTCCCACCCTCGAACCCACCCCCTTTGGCTTTGAACATATGTCCTTTATACATATTCCTTGATGGCCTTTCCCCTATTATCCCCTATTAATCTTCTACTCCCTCCTCTCTGGTTACTATCAGTTTGTTCTTTATTTCAATGTCTCTGGTTGTATTTTGCTTGCTTGTTTGTTTTGTTGATTAGGTTCCACTTATAGGTGAGATCATGTGGCATTTCTCTTTCACTGCTTGGCTTATTTCACTTAGCATAATGCTTTCTAGTTTGATCCATGCTGTCGTGAAGGGTAGGAGCTTCTTCTTTCTTTCTGCTGCGTAGTATTCCATTGTGTAAATTCACCATAGTTTTCTGATCCACTCATTCACTGATGGACACTTAGGCTGTTTCCAGCACTTGGCTCTTACAAATTGTGCTGCTATGAACATTGGGGTGTATAGGTTCTTTTGAATTGGTGTTTCAGGATCCTTAAGGTATGAAAAGCTTCTTTATGGCTAAAGAAAACAGCATTAAAATGAAAAGAGAACTAACCATATGGGAACACATATTTGCCAATGATACCTCAGACAAGGGTTTGTTTGATCTCCAAAATATGTAAAGAACTCACATGACTCCACTCCAGGAAGACAGACAATCCAATAAAAAATGGGCAAAGAACTTGAACAGACACTTCTCCAAGGAGGATGTGCAGAGGGACCAGATATATGAAAGGTTGCTCAACATCACTAGCCATCAGAGATGCACATTAAAACCACAATGAGATACCACCTCACAAGGGTGAGAATGGCCATCATAAACAAATCAACAAACAACAAGTGCCAGTGAGATTGTGGAGAAAAGAGATGCCTAGCACACTGTTGGTGAGAATGCCAACTGGTACAGCCACTGTGGAAAACAGTATGGAATTTCCTCAAAGAACTAAAAATGGAATTGCCTTTTGACTCAGTTATGTGCTCCAGGAATGTCTCTTGTGTTGCTTATGTGAGTCCTTCTGTTGTAATTGGGTCTTGATTGCTGTTGGACTGTCTGCACATGGGATTGACCCTCAGTCTGGCTTACTGAGCATCAACCAAGACCAGAGTGTACAGACTGTTGACCCCATGAAATGAAGTTTGCATCAACAAGGTCTGGTACCTGATGAGATCTCCCTTTGGATATGCTGTTTGTGAAGCTAATTTTATCCTGTTTGGATATTGTCTGATAATCACCACTGGGTTTGTTGGTTCTGTGGCCTTTTGGGATTGTCACTGGTGCAGAACGGTGTCAGATACTTCTTGTGATTGGCCCTTAGCAACCTGTTTGGAACTACAAAGTCATCTGCCATTTGTGGCTGTCTCTGCTTGGCCTTGGTGTGTGTGGGAAGGATCATGCTGAACACCAATGTCAGCTTCCACCAGTACTGAGGTTGGGGGCAGGTCAGCAAAAGGACCAAAACACCCTGAGATATGGCTGTGTCTGCCTCCACCTGCTGGATGCCTGTTAGGCTCAGTTACTGAAAGAGCCTCTGGCAGTACTTGAGTACATGAGGTAGGTTCTCAGTGAGTCACCAGGTAGAGGCAAGTGGTGTTCAGCATACTGATATAGGTTCAAAGATGGTGCCAGAGCTGGGTCTGAGGCTACTCAGCAAATGTCTCAGTGTACAGCAACTCTAGCTGGCCTACACTGGTTACCTGCAGACATTTGTGGCTTAAGCAGACCAAGGTTTGACTATGTGAAGAGAAGGCTCTACACCAATCTGTAGTATGAGGGAAAAATGGCCCCAATCTTAGAGCCACACAACTCAGTCTGTACCAATTTCTGACAGATTCCTAGTTTGCATGGCAGGGCCACTGAGAATTTGGAAGGTGGGGCCACCAGGTGTCAGAGGGTGGGGCTAGTGATCTCTTGTGCAGGGAAAGCACCACCATTCAGGTTCATGGGAAAGTCAAGGGAATGACTCCTGTCCCAAAGCCACACAACCCAGTAACTGACATCCACTAAGTCTGCTAGACCTCTACACCCATAGCCAGGCAGCTGGCTCCACAGGTTGGGACAACAGGGCAACAGGGAGTCCTGAGTTTGGGACTATTGTATTCCCCCAGATGGAGGGGAGTTCTCCACCCAAGAAATGTGGCATCTGTGGTGTGGGAGAGGGACTCAACACAAGGATCCTGGTGACTGTCTTTTCAGTTATCTCCTAAGAGCCATAAACCTCAGTCTCTCTTCACATGACTGTAATGCACTCTGCCCTCCTTCCACCAGAGCCCAGAGTGAGTCGCAATGAATGAGACTTTGTGTGTTGGTCCTTGAAGATGCCACCTGTGTCTCTAGCAGACTCCTGTTTCTCCTTGGCATAGATAATCCCTGCTGATTTTCACAACTAGGTGTTATGTGGGCACTTCTTTCTGGCTCTGGTGTTCTGGGCTGGGGAGCCTGATGTAAAGTTGAGAATCCACACTTCACAGGGGAATGTCTGCAGCTGAGATATCACTCTGGAATCTTACCTACTGCCCACTTGTGAGGAACAAGGCCAGACTTGTTTATGTCTCTGCCCTTCCCACCAGTCTGGATGTGCCTTCTTCTTTAAGTCCTTGGTCATAAGACTTCTATTCAGCTAGTCTTCAGTTGATTATTCAGGTTGATTACTCTATATATCACTTGTAATTTCACTTTTGTCCTGGGAAGAGGCAAGTGTACCTTCCACGTACTTTGCCACCTTGGGCCTCCCCACAGATATTTTAATGAGAAGATATTTAGGCTTAAATAATCTGAGAAAAGTACTAGTGTATAAAATCTCAATAAGCCATTGATGGTTTCATCTTCTCTATGGAGAACAAACCTAATTTAACTACAAGAAAATGTTCAGCGCTACAGAGCAATAAAGCAGTTACTGGTGTTTTAACCATTGCACAATGAAAAAGTATACTGGAACGAGTTAAAAATGCTATTTTTCAGTCATCACCATCTTAATGACAAAAGAAGCCTTATATTTTAAGATACTATAAGAAGATGCAGCCTAAGTGCCCATCAGCAAATGAGTGGATCAAAAAACTGTGGTACATTTACACAATGGAATGCCATGCAGCAGAAAGAAAGAAGGAGCTCCTACCCTTCACAACAGCATGGATGGATGGTGAGAGCATTACACTAAGTGAAATAAGCCAGGTGGTGAAAGACGAATACCATATGATCTCACCTACAAGTGGAACCTAATCAACAAAACAAAAGAGCAAGTAAAATATAACTGGAGACGTTGAAATAAAGAACAAACTGACAGTAATCAGAGGTGAGGGGGAAGAGGACTAATGGGGAAAAGAAGGAGAAGGGTCATCAAGGAACATGTATAAAGGACCCATGAACAAAGACAAAGGGGAGTAGGATTGAGGGTCGGAGGTAGGGGTGGGTGGGATGGGGAAGAGTGGAGGGGGAAAAAGGGGACAACGGTACTTGAACAACAATAAAATTTAAAAAAATACTTGATGATTTAAAAAACTGAAGAGGTCAGAAGGTAATAACCTCATTAATAAGTTACAATAACCTTTATGTTGGGTAAACAATCTTGAGAATTTGTCAATATCAGAGATAAGAATGATAATTACAAACAGGCTAAATATTCTGCAACTATTTTCTGCCTTCTTAAATAAAGCCTTTCTTGAGTGGGCTTTTTCTGCCCACTCAACCTTATATATCTGATATTAGGGGGAAAATGAAAACATTACTATGTTCATCCCTGTGAACGTTACTATATTCATTTCCCTTATATGGCTTGCAAAATCATCTAACTGAACCTTTAACCCATGGCTAAAAATATAGATGTCCTAAAACACTCTTTTTTTTAATGTTTTCTCAGGGTTGTTATATGACATGTAAGGATATTCAGTAGTGCTTTGACATAATACCATTTTATAATAAAAAATTTACCTTTGAACCAGAAGATCTGGCCACTCTGTTCTCCTTTTTTCTGTCCTTTGAATTATTTTCATACCCTGTGTATATCAAGGTAAATAGAATATAGTAGGGGCAGAATGATTTTCTTTTGATTATGTAGTATATTTTAAAGGTTGGTGACACAGTGTGTGCTTGAGAAGATTTTTTGCATATTTGGGTGTGCATGCACACACACATTTATAAAAGCTAATGTATATTAAACAGACTTAATTTTAAATGGTCAAACTAACTCTTCTCAACTCCTGTTGACCTTCTTACCTACAGTCTTACATGTTCTTAACTCAAACTGGAAAAAAAGGAGTAGGCAAAACCACAAAATGCTATTGATTACTTGGTAGTAAGGATGATAACAAGAGAGAGAAAACTAAGTTCTACTTTTGCAGTGGCATTGAAGAGTGTAGTCAGACATTTCTGGAGAATAAATAGAGCCTCAATACTAGTTATTAAGTAGGAAAGATGGCATTTGCTTTGCTTTGATCCTCCTGTTTCAAATTCTGGTGATTCCAATCTTGTGATGTTCAAATGAGAGGATGGATACTAAAGTGTTTTGCAAACTAAAGTACCATAAATTTTAGGAACATTTTTAGGAATCGGTTCTAGGTAACAACAATTCAAAAGATATAGGAATTTTCACCTCTCTATCCCAAATTTAGTTTCTGAGTTACCCACACATCACTTTGAAAATGGTAGCATTAAGATGTTTCATTTTTATTATATAACTAGCTAGAAGAACTATGAAATTAACTAATAACATGTTCTTGCTGCCTAAGTAATCTTTCAATTAGAATCATTTATTTTCACCCACAAAAGGATCTCTTCTTAGACTTCTACAGGAATTTTCTAAAGAAAAATAAAATAAAATAAATCTGAAAGAAAGAAATATAAAATATTGAAAAGACATATCCTCTAAATTGAAAATGCAATTGAAAATTGCAAATGGATAATTATTAGATTCTTAGTGATTATATGAACAATTATTAAATGAGACCCTTCTTGTGGATTTCCCTTTTTTTCTCATAACATATTTTATGTGCAGTTGTAACATGTCCTTTCTTTCCCTATACATTATTCTGGCTTATCCTTTGCAATCGCAAATATTAGTATTGCAGAATTTTAAAAAGTGAATGTGAATTTAGAGATTATCCAGTGAGAAAATAACACCCATCTACAATATAAGCATTGCAAAAGTACAGGCTATTTCATACTTATACCTGTATTCCCAAACCTAGTAGCTTGTAAATAATGCATAGTAGATGTTTATAGAAGAGGAAATTGAACTCAAAACAGATTGAGGTTTGCCCAAGTTTACAAAACTAGCATCTAGATCTTCACTTCCAGCTTAGTGCTTTGCTTACCATACCATATTGAGCCTCCTCAAAGATCTGGTATCACCTCCAGATCTGTAAAATTTAGGTTCAGAATAATATTTCCTTTGTTACGAATATATAACACACTGAATTGATAACTCTTGAATCTGATTATACTGATATATACTTGACAGATTAGAAACTATACCTATTTCATTTGGTGTTACAATTCCACGATATTTGATTACACTATCTATCTATGTAAATTTGGAACCATCGCAAAAGTAACAGAATTAGATGACCAAAAATAATAAAAAGGGTATAGCTGTCTTCTTTGAATAGGAGGTACTTAGTCACCAGATCTAAAACCATTTCAGATTCCCAATAAATTTCTTAGTTATCTTGCCAATAATGAAAGCTAAAGAAAAAAAGTCTCCAGAAGAAAATTATGCATAAGAATCATTGATAGCTTGCATTCTGGTGAGGATTAAAAACATTTAATTAAGGGAATAATATATACAAAACTACATGTGCAGAGAATTTATTTAAAGCAGGTGGTAACAGAAGTATTGTATCTCCTTGTATCCTATTTGTCCCAAATTTTTACAATTTCAAACTCAACAGTTTTCATAGAAAAAGTTTGCCATTGTTTTATACTGATAAAAATACTTCCATGTAGCTCATGGTGCCCATATTTGATGTTTAATTCATTTAGACATTGGAAGGGAAATTAGTGTATTATACTGGTTAGTATTTGGTAACAGCCACAAGGAAACCTCATTTCATTTGATTATCAAGTTTGTGCTCCATTCAGAAACCCATTTGATTGTTGAATATTTTTTGGCATCCTTTTTTCTTAAATGAAAGTTAAATATATTGTGGCCAAAAGTTATCCCTTTCTTCATTCTATCCCTAAGGAAATTGAGGATACTTAGTCATTTTATTTTAAGTAAGATTACTATTTATTTAGATATCATTAGTAAGTCACCCCCTTGGTCAATACCAGCCTTAATAGTAATTATTATAATTAAGATCTACTGAATGTTTACTAGTTGCTATGCACCTGTAAGATTTTATGTTTCCCACAACTCTTTGAAGTAGAAATTTTATTTCTTCATATATTTTATTGATTATGCTATTACAGTTGTCCCATTTTCCTCCCTTTATTCCCCTCTGCCCTGCATACCTCCTTCCACCCGCATTATCCCCCTTTAGCTCATGTCCATGGGTCATATATATAAGTTCCTTGGCTTCTATATTTTCTATACTATTCTTAACCCCCCTCTCTATTTTCTCCTTACTATTTATGCAACTTATTCCCTGTACCTTTTTTCCCCTCTATCCCCCTCCCACTCCCCTGCTGATAACCCTCCATGTGATCTCCATTTCTGTGATTCTGTTCCTGTTCTAGTTGTTTGCTTAGTTAGTTTTTGTTTTTGTTTTTTTTTTAAGTTTGGTTGTTAGTAGTTGTGAGTTTGTTGTCATTTTACTGTTCATACTTTTGATCTCCTTCTTTTTCTTCGATAAGTCCCTTTAACATTTCATATAATAAGGGCTGGGTGATGATTAATTCCTTCAACTTGACCTTTTCTGGGAAGCACTTTATCTGCCCTTCCATTCTAAATAATAGCTTTGCTGGATAGAGTAATTTTGGAAGTGGATCCTTGCCGTTGATGACTTCAAATACTTCTTTCCAGCCCCGTCTTGCCTGTAAGGTTTCTTTTGAGGAATCAGCTGATAGCCTTATGGGAACTCCTTTTTAGTAACTGTCTCCTTTTCTCTTGGTGCTTTTAAGATTCTCTCCTTACCTTTCATCTTGGGTAATGTCATTATTATGTGCCTTGGTGTGTGCTTCCTTGGGCCCAAATTCTTTGGGAATCACTGAGTTTACTATACTTACTGGAAGTCTATTTGCTTTGCCAGTTTGGGGAAGTTCTCCATCATTCTTTTTTCAAATAAGTTTTCCATTTCTTTTTCTTCCTCTTCTCCTTCTGGCACTCCCATGATTTTGATGTTGGAATGTTTAAAGTTGTCCTGGAGGTTCCTCAGCCTCTCCTCATTTTTCTGAATTCTTGTTTCTTCGTTCGGTTCTAGTTGAATGTTTATTTTTTCCTTCTGGTCCAAACTGTTGATTTGAGTCCCTGTTGCCTTCTCATCACCGTTGGTTCCCTGTACATTTTCCTTTATTTCACTTTTCATATCCTTCATTTCTTCCTCTATTTTGTGACCATACTCAATCAGTGAGCTTCCTCATTACTAGTGTTTTGAACTCTGCATCTGATAGGTTGGCTATCTCTTCGTAACTTAGTTGTATTTTTTTCTGAAACTTTGATGTGTTCTTTCATTTAGGCCATTTTTTTTTGTCTTGCTTTGCCTGTTATGTAGTAAGGGGCAGTGCCTTAGGTGTTCACCAGGGCAGGACAACACAAGTCACTGTGTTGTGACACTGTCAGTGGTGGAGGGGTCTGAGTGGGAACAGCACCACTTGCTCCACTCTCTGCTGACTTTCAGTCACTTATGGAGCTACCCACACACAAATTGGGCCCTTCTGGTGCTGATTCCCTGGTGGGTGGGTTTGCGTACATTCTAGGACCTTGCGGGTCTCTCCAAGGAAGTCTACTGTGAGGCTAGGAGTTTCTCTTGATGACACAACCTCACAGGTTTTTTCAGTCAGAGGTTTTGAGGCTTTATTTTCCCACACTGGATTCCTGGGTTGCGTGGTCTGTCTCTCTCCTCAGTTGTTCCTCCCGGTTTATCTGCACACAAATGTGGGACTGTCTGCTCTACCAGCCGTTGCCTTGCTGCAAGTCCTCTCTGCCCCGGCTGCCCATTTCGGTCCCTCCTATAGGTCTGGATGAATGTTTCTTCTGTAACTCCTTGGTTGTCTATCTTCCATATAGTTCGATTTTCTGGCAATTCTGGTTGTTTTTTGTTTTTAAGTTTGTTGTCCTTGTTTTGGTTTTGTGAGGAGGCACAGTGTATCCACCTATGTGTTCATCTTGGCTGGAAGTCAGAACTGTCTTTTAAAGAGGAAGAAACTGATGGCATCCTAAAATAGCATCAGGCTATTTAAAAGTATGACATACTAAATTAACTAGCAGCCTTGATTGCTTTAATATTAAATAACATTACAAGAAACAAAAAACGATAAAGGGGACTCAAATGCGGATTTTAGTTGGGTTTCTTAGCTTCTAGCACCAAAAAGAGGAAAAGGAAATAAAAGTTGTTAATATCATAAATAAGTTTCATTCAAAAAATTTTTTAAAGATTTTATTTATTTATTTTTAGAGAGAGGAGAAGGGAGGGAGAAACAACAATGTATATTTGCCTCTCACATGGCCCTCACTGGGGACCTGGCTTGCAACCCAGGCAGGCATATGCCCCAACTGGGAATCGAACCAGGACCCTTTGGTTCCCAGATCACACTCAATCTACTGAGCTACACCAGCCAGGGCTCATTCAAACTTTTGAATGAAGTGATCACTTAATTTGTTTGTGACTCTCAGATTAATATGAAAAAGAAATGTCTTCAAAGTCTCAGATATTTTAGTAATCTAATCCCAAGAGGTAATCATGATAGCTCTCTTCTTTCAATAATTTAAACTACTCCTAATGGTAGATATATTACAGTTTTCTACTGTCAAAATATGTTCCTCTCTTCCTGCTTGCTTTCTATTAGACCATATTTTCCTGTCTGTAAACATGAGGCTTCAAATGCCCGTTTGTATGGCTAGCAATGTCACAAAAAAAAGAAACAAAAGAAATGCATGCAATTAAAATGGGATATGGGGCATGTGGATTTCTTCTATTTTAATTTTTTAAGGTTTTTTCCATCTTTAGTATCTGAACAATTTAAGATAGTTTTTAGTCAAGTTTTGCCACCTTTAAAAATTCACTTGTTTAGAATGTATACATTGCCACATTGCCTTTCATTCAGAGAAAAGATTTAAAGATTAAGAAATTCACCCTGGCTGGTGTAGCTCAGTGGATTGAGTGCGGGCTGGGAACCAAAGGGTCCCGGTTCGATTCCCAGTCAGGGCACATGCCTGGGTTGCAGGCCAGGTCCCCATGAGGGCCATGTGAGAGGCAACCATACATTGCTATTTCTCTCCCTCTCTTTCTCCCTCCCTTCCCCTTTAAAAATAAATAAAACTGAAAATAAAAATAAAAAAAAGAAATTCATCTCACAGGCTAACACTTATTTTTTTCAAAAGAAGAAGAAATTAATACCTATAACCATAAAGAAGTATATACTATAAGCATTAATGAAAGATAGCTAAATACCTTGAAAATGCTAGGATTGAGATTTAATTTATGTAGATTAAAATTAGCCAGTTTTCTCTCCATAATTTTAGTTGTATTTTTAAAGTGAGTAGTACTATTTTAAGTAGATACTGAATCTTTTATAAAACTGAACTATTTAGTATCTATAATTAGTGGGTGGTGACAGATTTATAATGAAATTTATAGATGACATTTTCATATGTAAATGTACTATTTGTATTATTTAATATGATGCTCTTTTTGGAATTTCGAAGTTCAGAGAAATGAGGTTGCCTTAGAAGTTTTATTTATTTTTTATTCTTTTAAAAGAATATTTCACTAACTTTCTGCTGCTTATTAAGCTTTATAGTAAAAGCTCCTGACATCTTCTTGAAATAAATCTTTTCTTTTTTGCATACTCAGAAAAAAATGGAAATCTATAATTCACTTAAAGATTTGTCTGTATATCACTTCCTCCTTCCCTCACCTTTTCTCTGCACCTGAGCAATATCTTTTTCTGAAGGCTCTGAAATCCTATACAATATCTGTGTATAATGTTTCATCCAAACTTCTCCAAGATTCTTTCTGTAAAAAAAAGACTCAAGTATATTCTAATGTATATAAGTATTTCAAAAGAATCAGTATGTCCTTATTCACCTCATTCGAAAGTTTCCATTAATTTAACATTATTCAAATATGAATAGAAGCTCCTCTTTCTGCCCACCTGGAAAGTATATACCTGTACTGATGACACCAGGCAAGCAGAGCTGGATCCCTACTTTACTGATGTAATCATAGTATAAGATTGTAATCATGGCTATAAAATAAACAAAGCATGATGGAGAAGTCACAACTTTGTGTCATTCTAGAAAGTGTAACGAAAGCCTTCAGTGTTTGAAACACAGTTTGAATTGTTAACTATTCTTATCTATCAGTATTTGTTACATACACAAAGGAGAAATGACTTCTCTGTGATTTTTTTATAACACGTGTCGAAATAAAACTAATGAATATAATAGATTAAAGATAGAAATATCTAGCCTGGCTGGTGTAGCTCAGTGGATTGAGCGTGGGCTGGGAACCAAGCGGTCCCGGTTCGATTCCCAGTCAGGGCACATGCCTGGGTTGCAGGCCAGGTCCCCAGTGAGGGCCATGTGAGAGGCAACCACACATTGCTGTTTCTCTCCCTCTCTTTCTCCCTCCCTTCCCCTCTTTCTAAAAAAATAAATAAAAATCTTAAAAAAAGATAGAAATATCTATACTGCTCATTTATGCTAGTATGTCATTTGGTCAGCAAAATAGTTTCATAGAAAAATGTGTCTTGATTTCATATTTGCACTTTTTAATATTTTATGCCTAGAAAATGTAAGCTGAAGTTTTATTGAAGTATTGAGTGCAGGGAGGGGAGAGATTTATCATCCATTGAACTCCTGCATTGCCAAAGACAAATAACCCTTAAGAATGCCAGACAACAGTGACTAAGTGAAAGAACCACTATATTCAAAATGCTTGACTTCTGAAAATTATATTTTGCACTAAAAATATGTTATAAGAATTATCTTTGGAAATGACAGTATTCTCTCTATAACGTCATGCAATTAACTAAGGTATATTCCTTTCCCTGAATAAAATTGCCCTTGGTATCAATGAATACATTTAATTAGTGTAAATTATATTTTTATGACCTAAACAATGAGTTTTATATTGATAACCCTTTGAGATAAGCTTTATCAGCAGATTAAATAGGCTACTTGGTTATTATTAACTACTTACCAATTTAGTATTTTATATTTTTGCATCAGTTTTATCTTAGAGTTCCAATGAAGTATTCTGAGATAATTTGTATCATGACTGCTTCTCACATGCTGTAAAACAATTTGCTTGCCAAGACTGAAGAATGCAATAAAATAACAGTATTCACTAAGTAAAGATATTGACCTAAAAAGTTTTTCTTTATTTCTTATTTTTATTTTATTTTATTTTTTTAGATTTTATTTATTTATTTTTAGAGAGAGGGGAAGGGAGGGAGAAAGAGAGGGAGAGAAACAGCAATTTATGGTTGCCTCTCACATGGCCCTCACTGGGGACCTGGCCTGCAACCCAGGCATGTGCCCTGACTGGGAATCGAACTGGGACCCATTAGTTCCCAGCCCCTGCTCAGTCCACTGAGCTATACCAGCCAGGGCTATTTTATTATTTTTTATATTTTTTATTGCTGTTCAAGTACAGTTGTCTCTATTTTCCCCCCACCACTACTCCCCGCTCCAGCAATCCCCACCTCTAACCCTCAATCCTACCCCCCTTTGGTTTTGTCCATGTGTCCTTTATATATGTTCCTGAAAACCCCTCCAACTTTTCCACTTTGTCACCTCCAACCTCTCCTCTGGTTACTGTCAGTTTATTCTTTATTTCACTGCCTCTAGTTATATTTTGCTTACTTGTTTGTTTTGTTAATTAGGTTCGACTTATAGGTGAGATCATATGGTATTTGTCTTTCACTGCCTGGCTTATTTCACCTACCATAATGCTCTCCAGATCCATCCATGCCATTGCAAAGGCTGGGAGCTCCTCCTTTTGTTTTGCTGCATAGCATTTCATCTTGAAAATGTACCATAGTTTTTTGATCCATTCATTTACTGATGGGCACTTAGGTTATGTCTAGCACTTGGTATTGTGAATTGTGCTGCTATGAACATTGGGGTGCATAGGTTCTTTTGGATTGGTGTGTCAGAGTTCTTAGGGTACAATCCAAACAGAAGAATTGCCAGGTTGAAAGGCAGTTATATTTTTAGTTTTCTGAGGAAATTTCATACTGTTTTCCACAGTGGCTGCACCAGTCTACATTCCCACCAACAGTTCACTAGGGTTCCCTTTTCTTCATATCCTTTCCAACATTTGTTGGTTGTTGATTTGTTTATGATGGCCATTCTCACTGATGTGAAGTGATATCTCATTGCAGATTTAATTTGCATCTCACTGATGGCTAGTGATGTGGAGCATCTTTTCATATGTCTCTGGACCCTTTGTATGTCCTCCTTGGAGAAGTGTCTGTTCAAGTCCTTTGCCCATTTTTAATTAGGTTGTTTGTCTTCCTGGAGTGGAGATGTGAAAGTTCTTTATATATTTTGGAGATCGAACACTTGTCCAAGGTATCAATGGCAAATACATTTTCCCATATGGTTGGTTTTCTTTTCATTTTGATGCTGTTTTATTTAGCCATGCAGAAGCTTTTTATTTTGGTGAGATCTGATTTATTTATTCTTTCCTTTATGTCTCTTGCTCTAGAGGACATATTGGTGAAAATTTTGCTGCATGGAATATCTGAGATTTTCCTGCCTATGTTCTCCTCTAGAACTTCTATGGTGTCATGACTTATATTTAAGTCTTTTACTCTCCTTGAATTTATTTTTGTGCATGGTGTGAGTTGGTGATCGAGTTTCATTTTTTTTTATGTAGTTGTTCAGATCTCCTAACATCAGTGTTGAAGAGTCTATTTTTACTCCATTTTATGCTTCTTCCCCCTTTGTCATATACTGATTGACCATGGAGACTTGGGTTTATTTCTGGGCTTTTTCTGTTCCATTGGCCTCTGTGTCTGTTCTCATGCCAGTACCAGGCTGTTTTGATTACAGTGGCCTTGTAATACAGTTTGATATCAGGTATTGTGATCCCTCCTACTTTGTTATTCTTTCTCTTAATTGGTGCAGTGACGATTGTGGTCATTTATGATTCCATATAAATTTTTGAAGTATTTGTTCTATATCTGTGAATATTCCATTGGTACTTTAATAGGGATTGCGTGGATTCTATAAATTGCTTTGGGTAGTACAGACATTTTGATGATGTTAATTCTTCCAATCCATGAGCATGGTACATGCTTCCACTTGTTGGTGTTTTCCTTAATTTCTTTCTTCAGTGTTGAGTAGTTTTCTGAGTCTTTTACTTCCTTGGTTAGGTTTATTCCTAGATAATTTATTTTTCTTGTTGCTATATCAAATGGGATTTTTTTCCTGATTTCTGTTTCTAATATTTCATTGTTGGTGTACAAACATGCCTTTGATTTCTGAGTATTGGCTTTGTATCAGGCTGTTTTGCCAAATTCACTTATTAGATCAAATAGTGTTTTGGTGGAGTCTATAGGGTTTTCTATATACACTATCATGTCATCTGCAAACAATGACGGTTTTGCTTCCTCCTTTCCAATTTGGATGCATTTTTTTTCTCTTTTTCTTGTCTGATTGCTCCAGATAGAACTTCCAATATTATGTTGAATAGCAGTGGTGAAAGCACACATCCTGTCTTGTTCTGATCTTAGTGGGGAAGTTTTCAGCTTCTGCCCATTGAGTATGATGTTGGTTGTAGTCTCCCTCTATGGACTTTATTATTTTGAGTAATGCTCCCTCTATTCTCACTTTGCTGAGTGTTTTTATCATAAGTGGGTTCTGTACTTTATCAAATGCTTTTTCTGTGTCTATTGATATGACCACATGATTTTTGACTTTCCTTTTGTTCATTTGTTGTATTATGTTTATTGATTTGCAATTATTGTAACATTTTTGCATCCCTGTGATGAATCCCACTTAGTCATGGTGTATGATCTCTTTCATGTATTGCTGGATGTGGTTTGTCAATATTTTGTTGAGGATTTTAGCATCTATGTTCATCAGCGATATTGGCCTGTAGTTTTCTTTTTTTGTTGTGTCTTTATGTGGTTTGGGGATTAGGATTATGCTGTCTTCATAAAAAGAGTTTGGTAGTCTTCCAAAAGACTTTGAGTTTTTGGGCTAGTCTTGGAAGGATAGGGCTTGTGTCTTCTTTAAATGATTTGTAAAATACTCCTGCAAAACCATCTGGTGCAGGGCTTTTGTGTGCTGTTTTTTTTTTTTTTTTTATTACTGCTTTGATTTCACCAGCTGTTATTGGTCTGTTCAAGCATTCTGCTTCTATTTCATTCAGTTTTGTAAGATTATATTTTCTAGAATTTGTCCATTTCACCTAGGTTTTCAAATTTCTTGGCATATAGTTCTTGTAGTAATTTCTTACAATCCGTTGTATTTCTTTAGTATCAGTTTTAATCTCTCCTCTTTCATTTCTGATTACATTTATTTGGGTCCTCTCTCGTTTTTTCTTCATGAGTCTGCTTAAAGGATTGTTGATTTTATTTATCTTTTCAAAGAATCACCTCTTGGATTTATTGATCCTTAGAACTGTTCTTTCAGTCTCTATGTTGTTTAATTCTGCTCTTATCTTGGTTATTTCCTTCCTTCTACTTGCTCTGGGCTGTCTTTGTTGTTCCTTGAGTTCTTGTATGTGTAGGGTTAGGTTGTTTATTTGAATTACTTCTATTTTTTTTTAGGTAGGCCTGTATTGCTGGGAACGTCCTTCTCAGGATTTCCTTAACTGTTTCCCTTAAGTTTTGGATTGTTATGAATTCATTTTCATTTGTTCCCTGAAACTTTTGGATTTCTCCCTTGATCTCATTCTTAACCCATCCATTGTTTAACAGCATGCTATTCAATCTCCCTGAGTTTGAGTGTTTTTTAGTTTTTTTCCTTTAGGGTGGTTTCTAGTTTCAGTCCCTTGTGGTCTGAGAAAATGTGTGATATGATTTCAATTTTCTTGAATTTGTTGAGGCTAGCTTTGTGTACTATCATGTGTTCTGTCTTTGAAAATGTTCCAAGTGCATTTGAAAAGAATATGTATTTTGTTTCTTTGGCATGAAAGGTTGTATATATATGACAGTTAATTCCATTTCATCTAAGACATTGTTCAATCCAGCAATATCTTTGCTGATTTTTTTTGGAAGGTCTATCCATTTTTGACAGTGGAGTGTTAAAGTCCCCTACTATAATTGTGTTGCTTTCAATATCTTTCTTGAAGTCCTCCTAGATTTTCCTTATATATTTGGGTGCTCCTATGTTGGGTGCATATACATTTATAATGTTTATGTCTTCTTAATGGATTCTTCCCTTGAGTATTATGAAGTGTCCTTCTAGGTCTCTTTTTATCACTGTTATCTTGAATCTAGTTTGTCTGATATGAGTCTTGGCTTTGTTTTCCCTATCCATTTGTTTGGAATATTTTTTTCCCACTCCTTCACTTTCAGTCTGTGTGGGTCTTTTGTTTTGAGGTGAGTCTCTTGTAGGAAGCATATGTGTGGGTCATATATTCTTATCAATTCAGCTACTCTGTGTGTTTTGATTGAAGCATTTAAGTCATTAATATTTGAGGTTATTAATAGTAGGCATTAATTCATTTCCCCCTTTGTACCTGTATTCCTCTCTTTTTTACTCTTTTCCTTCTTCCTCTTATAGTAGTCCCTTTAGCACATCTTGTAGTGCTGATTTGATGGAGATGTAGTCTTTCAGTCTTCATTTTTCTGGAAATCTCTTTATTTCACCTTCTGTTTTAATTGAGAGCCTCACTGGGTAGAGTAATCTTGGTTGCAGGCCTTTGTTTTTCATTACTTGGTATATTTCTTGCATTTCTCTCCTGGATTGGAGTGTTTCTGTTGAGAAATCAGCCGCTAGCCTTATTGGAGCCCCTTTGTATTTTACTTCTTGTTTCTCTCTTACTGCTTTTAGGATTTTCTCTTTGCCTTTAAAACTTGGCATTTTAATTATGACGTGTCTTGGAATATGCCTCCTTGGGTTCATCTTGGTTGAGACTCTCTGTGCCTCCTGCACTTGCATGTTTTTTTCTCTCTCCAGGTTCAGAAAGAAGTGTTCTGTCATTATTTTTCAAATAGGGTTTCTATCCCTTGTTCCTTTTCTTCTCCTTCTGGAATTCCTTTGATTTGAATGTTGTCGTATTTAATGTTTTCCTGAAGTTCCCTTAAGCTATCTTCTTTTTTTTGGTCTTTATTCATACAGCTGTTCTACCTGGGTGTTTCTTTCCACCTTGTCTTCCAGCTTGCATTTTTGACCTGGTATAATGTAACTGGAAAAGAGTCCAAAAATTGCATTTGTTTTTAAAAAGCCAATGAGTATATTAAAATTAAATATTCTTGACAAAGAAAAAGTATGTTTTAAACTGTGCTTTTATTTTTTTTCCAAAGCCAGTTATGTAACAACAGAAAACACCTCTCATTTCACAGTCCTGAAAATCTTTAAAGTTTAGTAGTTACCCTGGTGCTCTTGGGTACTTCTTGGAAGGAGGAGATATTTTTCTAAGAAAAACAAGCAGTTTCCCCTTTTATGAGACTGATTAAACACACTAAGAATAAGTGCAAAAGTATTTTTGGCATATAAAGTATTGCAGCTGTTTTGAAAAATACCTATTTTATGAAAAAGAGAATGGTAGTGGCAGGATTGTATTTCTTTTAACTCTGGTGCAATGAAAATATGTCTCTATATGAAAAAAAACTAAAACAAAATATCTTTTTTGAAAATGTCACCATTACATAAATGAATTTGGTATTTTAAAATTTTAATTTAAAATAGCTCTATTATCCCTGGCTGGTGTGGGTCAGTGGATTGAATGCCAGCCTGTGAACCAAAGGGTCTTCGGTTCAATTCCCAGTCAGGGCACATGCCTGGGTTGTGGGCCAGGTCCCCAATGGGGGCATACGAGAAGCAGCCACACCTTGATATTTCTCTCCCACTCTTTCTCTAAAAATAATAAATAAAATCTTTTAAAAAATAAAGTAGCTCTTTTATAATAAAAAACCTCTGCTACAAAAGTTTTATCTCTAAGTGTGGACAGGTGATAATTTATGTAAATACTTGAACAGATACTATAGATTGAAAGACTAAAATGTTTCCATGAATAGTGAATAAGCAATAGTATAGTTTATATACTGCCATTGAACTTTTCAGTAACTTAAAATTTGATGGATATTTTTATTCTAAAGACTATATTTTAAATTGTTTTATTATTTTTTTATTTTTTTTATTTTATTGTTGTTCAATTACAGTTGTCCGCATTTACCCTCCCCCCACCTCACCCCAGGCAAACCCACCTCCCTCCCTTGCTTCCCCCCTCCCCCTTGGTTTTGTCCATGTGTCCTTCATTGCAGGTCCTGAATACCCTTGTCCCCCTT
>PVJI01025347.1:0-20590 GCA_004026765.1 Micronycteris hirsuta | reverse complement strand
TCCCCATTGTCCCCTCCCCCCTCTCCCCTGTCTATTGTTAGACTGTTCTTAATTTCAGCTTAGTACTTCATTCTATAGCTCAGAGACAATGACTGTTGACCTTGTGGGTTCAAGTATTTATTCAGGTATTTGTGGTAAATTCCTATGTGTATTCACATGTGTGTACATGCACACACATATATTTATTTTAAACAAAAATAGTATCATAAAATTTTGTGATCTGCCTTATCATTTAATATAGTATGCATATTTATCTTGACATCAAATAATCTTTTTTAACTTTATTTAGACAATAATAGACTTTTTAGGGCCATTTTAAATTTACAGAAAAGTTGGGCATACAGTACAGAATATTCCCATGTACTCCCAGTCCTTCTCCCAACACACAGACACACACACACACACACACAGTTTCACCAATTATTATCTTGTAGTAATGTAGTAGTCATTATAGTTAATTGGCCAAAACTAATATATTCTTATTAATTAAAATCTACGATTTAAAGTCTACAGCTTACAACTCATTGTGTTGCACGTTCTGTGAACTTTGACTAATGCACAGTGTCATGGACCCACCATCACAGTATCACAGAGTGTAGTTTCCCTTCCCTAAAAATCCTCTGTGCTCCAACTAGTCATCCTTATTCCCTCTCCCGTCGATTTTTTTTACAGTACTTACAGATTTTTCTTCTCCAGAATGCCATGTACTTGGTAGTATGTAGCTTTCAGACTGGCTTCTTTCACTTAGCAATATGTATTTCACTTTCCTCCATGTCTTCTCACGGTTTGATAACTCATTTCTTTTTATCACTGAGTAATAATCCATTGCATGAATGTGCCACTGTTTTTCCATTCACCTACCAAAAGACATCTTAGTTAATTCCAATTTTGGGCAATTATGAACAAAGCTGCTATGAACACTTATGCATAGGTTTTTTGTGGACATACATTTCAACTCATTAGGGTAAATACCTAGGAACATGATTGCCAGATCATATAATAAGTCTATGTTTAGCTTTGTAGGAAATCACCAAGGTGTCTTCCAAAGTGGCTGCAACCAAAATGAATGAGAGTTCCTATTGCTCCACATCCTTCTCAGCACTTAGTGTTGTCAATATTTTTAGATTTCAGCCATGTTAATAAATATGTAGTCATATCTCATTGTTTTTAATTTGCATTTCCCTAAAGACATCTGATGTGGAGTACTTTCCATAAGCTTATTTGCCATCTGTATATCTGCTTTGATGAGGTGTGTGTTCAGATCTTTTGCCCACTTTTTAATTGGGCTGTTTGTTTTCTTGTTGAATTTTATAGTTGTTTGTATATTTTGTATTAAAATTATTTATTAGATATGTGTTCTGTAAATAATGTCTTCCACTCTGTATTATCTTTTCATTCTTTTAATAATGAATTTCACACAGCAGAAGTTTTTAATTTTAATGAAGTCCAACTTATCAATATTTTCTGTCATGGATTGTGCTTTTGTTATTGTATCTAAAAACTCATTGTCAAGCTCAAGGTCACCTAGATTTTCACTTACAGCCTAATTTTTAATAGTTCCATAATATTCCAGAACTAATATCAATCCCCTGCTTTGGGTCATTTAAATTATTTTCACCTTTCCACTATTATAAACAACACTATGATGAATACGTTTTTAGTTATATATTTGGGCAATCCATAATTATTTCTTTAAAATTAATTGCCAAAAGTAGAATTGCTTAGTGTGGCAGAAACTGAGGTTTGGCTCATCAATATCTAGACCAACCTCCTCCCTGAAGCCTTCTTATGTTACGAAAGCTGAAACACTGTAACTTAACATCACCAGAACCCAGTTCAGGTAGAATTCTGGATATCATTCCAATTCTGTTATGTAAGAGATAAACATCTGTAAAACTTGAATTCAGAACTCAGGAGAGGAAACAGGTTCCAGGCATCCACCAGTGAAATCATGAGAGATCTAACAAAAGTGACGGGGGTCTAGAAACAGCACCAAGAGCTGTAGTTTCTCACTTTGACAGGTCAAGTCAGTGGCTGTCTTTAGGGACCAGTTCTACAGTGTGTCTTTCAGAGTCAGCCTTGAGAGCTCAAACTTGAATCTCTTTATCTGTCTTAATGATTCTATAATCTTCATAATACCCTTTAACAAATTCCTTTCTGCTAACTATAGGAAGAATATTCTGTAGTCTGTACAGGGGATAATAGCATACGCGCATTTGGGAAACTTTTTGATATACATTGCCAAATCGCCCTCCAGGAAAGCATCCTGCTACATCAGCTTTCTCTGTGACAGCCTGAGCATTAGCTGGTTTCCATTTCCTCAAGCTATTTCCTCAAGCCCATGCCAACCCCAAGCATTATACTTTTAAACAATTTTTTAAATTTATGAGTTGAAAATTATACTTAGATATTTTTATTCTCTATTTTTTTGCAACAATTTTTTTAAATTTTTATTTATTTATTTTTAGAGAGAGGGGAAGGGAGGGAGAAAGAGAGGGAGAGAAACAGCAATGTATGGTTGCCTCTCACAAGGCCCTCACTGGGGACCTGGCCCGCAACCCAGGCATGTGCCCTGACTAGGAATCGAACTGGGACTCTTTGGTTCTCAGCCTGCGCTCAATCCACTGAGCTACACCAGCCAGGGCTATTCTCTCTTTTTTTTTGTTTTGTACACCACTGACATTAAACTCTCTGTGTATTTCTCAAAGTTATTTTTCTGTTCAATTCCTTTGTTCACTATCCTTTTGGAAAAGCAGGGGGATATTGAAATCAAAGATATTAACTGAGGCACAGCATTAGTAATCACTGAATGGTGCACAAGTAGTTACATTGTTTTCAGAGAAAGAACTAAAAACACAAAAGATCCTTTCTTGAAATTTTTTTAAGTCAAGACAACAAAGTAAAAGAAACAAGTAATTGTATAGTAAGGAAGTATATAAATGTGGAAACAATTTAACACAAATATTCAAGATAAGACAAATTCCATCACAAGTAAAATATTGTTTACATTTTGGATTAGCCATATGCTCGCCAATGGCATAAGAAATCATCGTTTTTAATTGTTCTCTTTCACATGCCCCAGGGCGCTAATGTGAAAAGGCTTTGAAAAAGGTGACCTGACTTCACTTGAATCCCAGTTCAGTCACACATCAGCTGCACAACTGCATGAGATACTATTCTCTCCAGGCTTCAGTGTACAAAGTAGTGGATATGTGCTAGTTTTCAGGTGAATCTACAGATGTAACATAAATAAAGTTCCTAGAACACCATAGTGCTCAATATTCACTGTACCTCCTTAGTTTTTTCCATCTTGATTGTAGCTTATTTCTATTTTAAACCACCATCTGTAGCTTAATAACTTTTTTAACTTAAATTTCTTCATCTTTTTCTCAGTACCATTTATTTAAATAGAAGTACTTGTCTATCATCCATTTAGGCAATATTAGCAAACTAACTATTCTGTAGATCATTATAATGACATTTTATGACATCTTTACATTATTCACATACATCATTTTTGTGGCACTAACTTAAGAGCCTAAAGCCTCCGTGTGACAGAGGAAGAGAATGACCCTTTAACCCTAAACACGGGTGACCAGTGTGCCTCACAGTTCTGAGCCCACACAATCTGGATGCCAATCATGAGTCAATAACTGATTTTTACAACATTTATTTCAGGTAACCTACTTTTTCACTACTAACTGGGTCCTGGAGCAGTGAGGACTATTTTGGAATAGCAAAAATTATTCAGAGTGAAGGGGAAAACACAGCCTTAAATATTTTCTTAACGCTACAGCCCACACCTCAAATCACAATTGGAGAATAAATGTTACAATTTCAGCAACAAATTGGGGTTTTCCAGCCATGGCTCTGGCCCTGCCCTCCACAGTAAAGTCAGTAAAGTTGCCAGCTGCTTTCGTTTAGTCTCTCCAGTTCTTTGAGGAACCCAAAGATGACATCTAACATGTATCCAGTATATCAAAGGATAATTCACCAGAGTCAAAATGGATTTACCCCAGGAAATTGTAGGATAAATTAACATTAGAAATTTGGTAAATGCTATCCACCAGTTTAATAGGTTAAAAGTTTTTAAAATGATACAATCATCTCAATAAATTCAGAAAAGTCATTTGATAAACTTCCATTTCTTAACATTAAAAAACATTTCCTATCATTGGAGGATATTTACCTAATGATGGATATGTAAAAAAAGAATAAAATGTTCACAACATCAACTACCAAAAGAACTTACATACAGGTGAAGAACAAGACAATAATGTCCAGTATCGCTATTTTTTCAATGTTGTTGTAGATCCCAGCAAGCATGGTACATACCAGAAAATCATTTGAAGGCAGAATTTCCAGAAAGAAAGACTTGAAACTGTGTATAGTTATATATTATGTGATTATCTACATAGAGAACTTGAAAGGATCTATAACCTGATCATTAGAAATAAACGTTTAGCAAGAAGGCTAGTAATCCAGGAATTATAAATTAAAATAAATGATATCCATGTCCACCCAGCACCATCTGTGACACGGTACCGTCCCGTGCCAGCCAGGGCACAAGAAAACAGGTAAGCTCCTGAGCACACGCTGACGAGGCTATTGGCTACAACTTGTTTTGCATGGGTAATGGGGCAACATACACTAAGAGACTTAAACCAAAGGACATTTACCCAAGAATTCCAGTTCTGGAGATTTATATTTAAAACATAATTAAAGATGTGCACAGATAAGTTTGTTCAGGGATGTTGATTATGCTATTATTTATAATTAAAAAGGTACAACCAGCAAAAATGACCAAAAATACATTACAGATGTTCTGAACATTCTTGGATATTATTGTGCAGCCATTTACTCCAGTGCTAGTAGAACTCCAGTATGAACTCCAATTAGACCCCATTGCAGGGCAGCCAGGGGCTTCAGTGAGGATGCACTTTCTCTAGTCAGGACTCATACAGCGTGCTAGAATGATGCTATTTCCATTGTGTGAGTTTTAAATGAGCATGTGACACATTCGTGGCCAATGAAACATGAGAATAATTCTGCATCTGATGACGTTTCCTTTGCTCTTATAAAGGACATTAGCCAGGGATTTTCTGTTTTCTCCTTGTTGGCGTTGATGCATCTGCATGTAATACCTAGAACCATATCAATGTCTTAGAACTACGAGAGCACCCAACCGAGTACAACCAGCTCACGTGCTGAGAATGGAAATGCAGGGAGATGGAAAGAACACGGTCTTTGGTGCTATTGTCGAGTTGCTGGATTAATCTACTTTAAAAGAAGGCTATCTCAAAACCTCCTGGTATGTGAAATAAAAAGTAGCCTTATTGTTAAGGCCACTTTTAATTGGCTTATCTATTACCTAGAGTCAAGAGTAAAGTAACTGAAACACATTACATAATTTACAGTGCAACCATAAAAAAACTTATGCTTTCATTAGAATCTATGTTTCCAAAGTTATTTAAAAATAGATCTTCATGATCTATTGTTAAATTTTTTTAAACTATTACTAAAGCATGTTAGGTAATCTTCCCAATTCTCTGATATTATCATCATCCCCATTTTATAGATGAGGAAAATATGATTGAGGGAGGACAAGGGATTTCCTTGGGTTCAGACCACTAGTAAATGGTAGAGCAAAGATCTGAACTTAAAAGTAGGTGTGGAATGATCCTCACTAACTTTGTTTTGTGACTATGGAACATGTAAGTAGATGCACACATATGCATGGATTATAGGACTGAACACATTGAAGTCTGCAAAGCAGTCATTTGTGGGTGTTGACATGATATAGGTGACGCTCATTCGATCATGTGAGCATTCATTTTTCCATATATTCTGCAACAACAAATGTAACTTTTATAATAAGTAACAAGTCAGACAAAATGTTACCTAAAAAATTTAAATGTCATATGGAGGTTCGTATTTGAAAAAAAAAAACAATGTGAATAAAGTTATAACATTGAAAATGATAGATTTTTAAATCATTACATAAAACATATAATAAACAAATAAAAGTGGCCAAAATTTATTTACAAATAAGAATAATTATGTCATATTTAGAAATTGGAAAGATGGGCAAAATACATTATAAAATTGCCATACACTAAATACAAATTTCATATTGAGATATAGTTGACATATAACAGGATACAAGGTTCAATTATACAATGTGTTGACTTGATACATTTATATATTGTAATACAATTACCACCATAGTATTAGCTAACACTTTATCGTCCCCCTTCATTATTATTTCCTTTTTGTTGTGAAAATATTTAAGATATAATTTCTTAGCATATTTGAAGTACATAATACAGTGTTGTTAACTATCACCACAATGCTGTGTATTAGATCTGTAGAACTTCTTCATCTTCTAACTGCAGATGTGCATCCTCTCACCAACATCTCCTCTGTTCCCCCTTCCCTCAGTCTCTAGTAACTACCACTCTACTCTCTGTTGCTATGAGTTCAGTGTTTTCAGTTTTTCACATGTAAGCAATATTATATATCATCTGCCTTTATCTGTCTGACTTTTCTCACTTAGCATGCTAGTCTCACAGTTCACTCATGCTGCCACAAATGGCAGAATTTCCGTCCTTCTCATGGCTGGATAATATTACATTGCGCACGTATACCACGTCTTCTTAATTCATTCCTCCAAAGGACACTTGGGTTGTTTCCATATTTTGCCCATTGCAAACAATGCTGCAATGGACACGGGCATGCAGATACTTTGTGAGATGGTAACTGTGCTTTCTTTGGTTATGTACCCAGAAATGGAACTGCTGGATCATATGATAATTTTATTTTTAAGTTTTTGAGGAACCAGTATACTGTCTTCCATTGCGGCTGAACCCATTTGCATCCTCACCAACAGCACGTGACGGTTTCCGTTTCTCCACACCCCGCCAGCACATCTCTTGCCTCTGTGACGATACCATTTGAACAAGGGTGAGGTGACAGCTCGTGTTGGTTTGTTTCGGCACCAAAAGCACAAGTAACAATATTAAAAATCCACAAGTAAAACAAATAAAAAAATTAAAACAAATACATATTTTTATCATAATTTTTTACACACTTGTTTTTTCTTGGTGAAGAATCTTTGGGAAAAATGTATTGTGTTTATCTCTAAGAAAACAAACTTAATTTGTGCAAGTCTTTGGGTTTAATATTCACCTCCTGAATTACAGTGATGCCTATTTTTCATAACAAAATATCTCTTTTAAAACTTTTAATAATAACAGTTATAGTAGCCAACACTTAGATAGTGCTTATTATGTGTCCAGCACTATTCTAAAGCTTTCCATGTAGTAATTCATTTCATCTCTATCAGCTAGGTACTATTATTATTCCCATCTTACAGATAAAGAAACTGAGGCACAAAGAGGTTAAATGACTTGATCAATGTCACTGAACAAGTAAACAGAAGACCAGTTCTTGAATTAGATCCAGGCTCCCTGGTTGCAACTATTGGATATTGTTTCTTCTTTTACTAAATTGACTTATTTATTGGAGTTTGTTTGATTTCAAAACTCAGATGGCTAGTCTTCATAATGTCTAGCTTCATTTAGCAACCTCTAAGTAGTCATTGTGTTTCTAAATAGCATTTTCTAGAACAAAGAACTGAAAAATGTGCAAGAAATCTGTAACTTCAGATTTATATGATGTGTTGACTATCAAGGGGTCAAATTAGATATGAAAATTCAATGTCTTTGAAATATTAAAGTGCTACCTTAAAACAAATGTGTGTTTTTATTTACAAGTCCTGTGTAAATTAAAGAGTCTATTTTTAAAAGCAGTACAGTATTACTTATGTATATTTCTTCTTTATGGATATCACTATTTTCAGAAATCAATTTATTTCAGAGCTCAGCCACAATTGGGGCAGAGAAATATATATATTTAATATGCACATTAAATACATATATTTATATATAAATCTTTTTTATTCTTCTGTTCAAATTTAAAAATATATATATAATATTTTCTTGCATCCAGGGAGAAGCACACACTCAAATACACAAAGAGCCTCAGTCTGAATGTTGCTTTCTGTGTCCTGGATTAGCCTCTCAGTTCTTTAACCCGAGCTGTAAATTTAGATGTCTTTGTTCAGTGTGCTCTGTGGTTCAGCACACACGGACTGGTCCAGCCAAGCCTGGGGAAGGCGCTTTCTCCGCCCCTTGGAGAGCTGCAGGACTGATTCCGTATGCTCCAAGCCAGAGGTAATGTACTGTCCAGAGCTTTATTCACTGAGTCAGTCAACCACCCTTTCAGCCTTTGGCTTTCTGGCCACCGCTAATCCATAGCCCGCACAGAAGTCTCCAGACAAGGGAGATGTTGAACATGTGCTCCTGTAGCAGCAGAGCAGCCCAGTGCGCGCAGCCAGGCAAAGGCCCAGACCTCTCATTTACACAGGCCATGCACCTGGGCTGCACAGCAATCCCAAGGTAGCACTGACTCTAAAAGTCAGAAATAACCACAAGTCCATTAAAAACTGCATATAAGACATGTTTGTAACTTCCCCTAATGTTGCAAACAAGCAATTGTCCCACAGCACAAATAGTTTCCAATCCCTAAATATAACCTCTTTTCTTTTCTGTTCAAAAAAACAAGAAGCGTATGCACATATAATGACTTCAAAGAATCACCTCTTTTCTTTTCTTTTTTTAGATTTTATTTATTTATTTTTAGACAGAAGGGAAGGGAGGGGGAAACAGAGGGAGAGAAACATCAATGTGTGGTTGCCTCTCCTGTGGCCCACGCTGGGGACCTGGCCTGCAACCCAGGCATGTGCCCTGACTGGGAATCGAACCAGGACCCTTTGGTTCCCAGCCTGCGCTCAATCCACTGAGCTACACCAGCCAGGGCTATATGTCATGATCTTACCGCACTATTTTCCCCAGATAATTTTACTGTCCAAAAGGTACACAAAAACATGTGTGTAATTCATTATCCTTTAGAAACACTGAGAATTCTAAAAAGAATTTTTGACACTTTTTATTCTCCCAGTTACTCATGAGGCTTTTAAACAATATTTCTAGAATAATATCTTTTAAAAATATAGTTAAGCTACTATATTGGGTATATACACTGAACTATTATCATTTGGGGAAAAGTCACCATTGCCAGAGTATCCTGGTCTAAACCTTAGACGCTTCAGTCAGAAAAACAGTCCACTCTAACAAAAGCCTACCTGGCACCAAAGCTGAAAATTAAAGGAGTGTGTGGCACAGCCCCTGTTCTCCTTAACTCACAGTCTCTTTGGCAAGATAAGGCACAGACAACAGTGGGAGAGGCCAATAAGAGCCAGCTTAAAATAGGAAGGCGATTGTGACAAGTTTCTATGAGCAGATACGTTCATCTCTAGGATAAATTGTAAAAGGTAAATCTGCAAGCTGAATATAACTGCCGGGAAAATCTGCTTTCTGGCCACATCTCTGCTTTATGGATGTCCTTGCTATATGAGAGGAGTGGTGTGGAAATTGAACCACCACTGACTTCTGCCAGCGTGTCTTCCAGTAGAACTTAGAACTTACGATGATGATGAAAGTGTTCTGTATCGGCTCTGCACAGACCAATAAGGGTAACCACGGGCCATCTGTGGCTACTGAGCACTTGAAGTGTGGCTACTGTAACAGTAGCTGGATTTTAAATTGTATTTAATTTGAATTCTTTTTTATTTAAATTGCCGTATCTGGCTAGTTGCTACAGTACTGGACAGTGCAGCCCCACAAGATGTGCTCAGTAAGGTTGGAGCATGACTTCGCACTGCGAGCCCAGCGCTGGGAAGTCGACAGCGCTGGGAGATGCCTTGCCCATGAGAAGGGTGCAGTCTAGGATTTCTCGTTAGAAAAGTCTCAAACGTGCCCCATGTCAAGCACCCATGTATTCTCTTGATTAATATTCTCCTTCCTCTAAGTAGAATGGTAAACGTTAATTTTCTATTTTTCAGGTGGAAAACAGTGAAGCAAACTAGCTAATAAGTTTTTCCAAAAGGTACTTAATGGCTTTATAGGTTTTCATAGAAGAAAATAAAACTATTTGTACAAGACCCATTAAGAAGATGAGGATATGAAATATAATGATCACTTACACTTGGGAAAATGTTTTCTTCAAAACCATAACTCTCCTGAGCATTCCTGCCATAACAACATAGAAATTTTGAAATACTGTGAATAGAATTTATTATAACATTACACACAACACTTAGGTAGGGCCTGGGGCATCGGTGGCAAATCAATGGCAAAGATATTGCTTCCTACTTGGGGACTCTGCGTTAATCAGAGCAGTGTTTGCCACATGTCTTCACGTTCAAAGTATTGTTCGAGGACTTGTAGGTAAAGTAGAACATGACTCTCGAAGGCTGGAAGGACAAAATAATGCAAATTCGTGGCCTCAGTTTGAAATGCTTCCCTAAAAGCCTGTTCTAATGAGCCGAGCAAGGATCGCGGCAGCCTCCCGGGCTCCTGCATGCACGGCGGGCATTGCTAATGAATTGCGCCCTTTTATTCCTGGTGATCATCTCAACACAGGGCCCCACTAACAGTCTATTGGAATCGGCACCTGAGCTGAAACCTATTTTGTAACTCCTATGCTTCTGCGCATACCTTCATATTTCTGAAGTGGGTCATAAACATGGTAAACAAGTAGCAGGGTCTCATTATGTGTTAAATTGTGGGTGAAAAGCTCCCTGGAGAATCTGGGTGTAGTTTATCAAAAATCTTCAAAGGCAAAGTTTTATTGTTGTTTTCCACAAATTGTTTCTAAGCTGGCACCCACCTAAACTCCAGAAACAGCAGCAATTGTAAGTTAGATCAAGGAGTTTGCAACCAATGGGGGGGAAAAAATCTATAAAATGAGGCTTTTGGAATCAGTAAAACAGTAATGTTCTTTCCCTTAAATCTCTGGTGCCTGTAAGCTTGGAGAACTGCAAAGTAATATTGCTATAACAATTTTTTTTACAGTAGAAATTATAATTGAAATTTGCTACATAACAAGGATAACTAAAACTCAATCATTTCACACTCTCCCACATGTGCCTGAGGATACTTGGGGGTAAATAGATTTCTTGAAAGCAGCCACTGACTATGGCTAAATTACATCTTACCAAGTAAACTCATTGGCTTTTTAATTACTCTGCTGATGTCCACATGCTGCTGCCACTATCTCATACTGAAATGATATTGATTCGATGTTTAACTCTGATGTGCCAAGGAGAAAAAAAAACCAGAGAGAATATATTTAAAATTTTTTGATCTATACTTCCCCAGAGTCAATTTTTAAAAGGACAGTACAGTTTATATATATTTATATATATATATATATATTTCTGTGCTAAGTTGTCAACATCTGATATTTGCTTTAGATAGTTCTGTGTGTAGAAGTGCTCAAGTAGGTTTCATGTGGTCACTGTCCTCTACAGAACCTTGACAAAAACGAGAACCACTTCTCCAGAGGCGACAGCAGAAACCAAATGTTTAAGTAAAGAACACAGTCATTGGTAGAGGTGTTCATGCACAAAGCTGTATTAGAAAATAAAACTGGGGGAAAGGAACATGTCCTCATTTGGCATGGAGTAATTTAAAATTCTGTAGCAATTTAATAGTTGATTTTCCTTAAAATAAAAAGTAGTTTTATCTCAGTTTGACAGCATTAAAAAAATGCTGTTTTCTTTTGGAATTCACCCCATAACCACTGCTCCTGTGCTTGTCAGGTGCCCTTTGAAATCATTTCTGACCATCTTTGCTGAGAACTTCATTTCTTTTTTGGTAGCCTATTTAGTCATCATGTTGTATCATGCTGGCAAAGCAAAATAGGGAATTGGAGGCAACTAATCACATAATTAAAGTAAAAAAACCTCAGGTAATTCAGGTCAACAAGGGTTCTGAATGTCAATTATCCAGTCAGTTATCTCAGTTCTTCATATCAATAAAGTGACCCTTTTCTTTAATTATCTTTAATTAGTAATAGTGCCAGATCTATTCATTACAAGTTTTTAATTTGCTTCTATATGTTATATATCATTCTAACTGTTCAGGTTTTAGTTTTTTAAAAAGCTCAATTCTTGAATACTTACCATCATGATTTTACATAATTGAACAATAAATAATTTTATGTCAACTAATTGCCTGTTTATTACCTGAGTCTTATGCATAATGGAGCAGAGCCTCCTAGAGGAACTATTACCAGCTCAATACTCAGGGTCAAGTTCTTGTTGTACAGACATTAACAAGTTTGGTTCAAAACTAAGTTTTTTCTCTCTCATTAGAGCATAAAAGGCTCTACAAAATCTGCACCAATCTACTTCGCGCATACAATATCCCGACAATCCCCTGCCCTCAAAAATCAGAAGCCCCGTCACTCACACGAAGCTTCTCACTATTTGTTTAAAACATGTGCTCGTATTTTAACTCTGCGCTCTAGCACGTGTCAGTCCCCTCAACCTGGACAATTCTCCCTGCAGTAAACTTGCATTGATGCCTTGACATCAATACTTTTGTAAGTTTCCCTTTTTCTGCTCACTTAGCACTTTGTCCATATCTCTAATCTGCCTTCACACACTCACTGTTTAAGTGGTTAAGTCTGTCTCCTCCACTTCCTTGTGGGCACTTTGCTGTAGAACGCCAAGCTGTAGCAGAAAGGACACCAAGCTGTAGCAAACTTTGGGAAAATATTGGATGAGGAAGCCTGGGATAAAAAGAGTTTTTAACGACTGTGGAACACCATTTCTGGAGGAATAGTGAGGAGCTGGGGTATTTGGCACGTTAGGGTTCTCAGACTTGCCTGATGTAGAACATAGGCTCTCTACTGAATCCGTGGGCTTTGTGGTGCAGATATTTGCCCAACTTTCCAGTGGCAGCTTAATGACAAACCTTGCTGGTAACCTAGATCTTTCATGCACAGGCACAAGAGTGATAGTAAGGAATCCATACCTGTGTAGAATGAGCATTACTTAAACGAAAAGGGGAAGAAGCACAATTTTAGCTCTAAAAAGAATGAAACCTTGACCCCAAACTCATTCATCCAGTGTAGACCTAATGCTTGGCTTCAGAGGCAGCAATAAGCTAGATCAGGGGAAAGAGAGTCTGTCTCCTTCCTCCATTTTTAGAAAATCAGCAAGAACTTAGAGTACTTGTTACTAGGGTCCTCCTCCACCTAAATTCTGATGTGAGACTACATAAGCTGTTGCTGTTACACATTTTCAATAGAATTTACTTTAAAAGATTTTAACAGGGAAAAATGTAATCCATTAATCACATTTTCATGATTTTATTGCACTACAAATGATATATACACATGACTCAGATGGTTCTATTTCCTATGGTATGAAAGTCTATTTTCTATGACATACCATGTAGAAGGTACAATGAATATAGATAAATTTCACTGTAACATAAAATAAAGAACATGTAGCATTGACTAATTCAAAAAAAGTTACATATAATTTTGTTTGTCTGCTATATGGAAATAAGGAATGTATGCTATTATGCAGGACACTTCCAGAACTGAATTATGACTCATTTAACTGGAATTTCATTGATGTGTTGAGTAAGAGAGAATTGCTTTTAATAGGTATAAGAATTGCATGGAAAAACTTTGGTGCTATTGTAATTAATATTTTACTTCCCTGCTGTATTTGTGGCCCAATATGCATTCATTATTTGCTCTTTTATTTACACTGCCACTCAGTAGCACAAGCTCTAAATTCCTAAGTGGTGTGTGAGCTATTACATCATTGTCCTTCTGCAACCTGCAGGGACACTACCCTCCATCCGGTCCATTCCCTGTGAAGTAATTTGGGTTACCTTCGATATGAAAAACACCTCAATTAAAGCTCAATCCACTGTGCAGCCAAAGGCCCCCAAAAGAAATACAGTTCTGGGACAGTCTCAGCAGCACATTGAACTCAAGGACCCTTTATGAAATGTTGACAGTTTCCATTCAAGCCAAAGATTTTGGCAAAGATCAGCATGAATTGGTTGGAAAAATAATGTTGAGTGTTCTTTAGGCTAAGTTGCAGAGTTAGGGTGTTATTGAAGTGACAGTTTTCATATTTCATTGGTGTATCAGCTATCTCTCTAACACTAACATTTAGTAGCTTAACGCCAAAACAATGTAAAATTTCTCATCGTTCTGTGTAGGTCGATGGGGTGGTTCTTCTCCTGATCTTGGCTGGGCTCATTTCTGCAACTGATCTGGGTTGAAAATTCCAAAGTGGCCCTACTCCGTGTCTGGCAGTTAGCGCTGACTGTCAGCGGGGACAACTGGAACTCTCTCACCATATGATCTTTCATTCCGGGGTTCTCACAGCCCAGTGGTCTCACGGTTCCAAGGAAGTAAAGGCAAAATCTTCAGAATATCTTGAGACCTAGGCTCTGGAACTTATACAGTTGTCCTCCTACCACATTCTATTGGTCAAAGCCCAGATTCAACAGAGTGGAGACATAGACTCCACCCCTCGACAGTAGGAGCATCACATTGCAAGCCGCATGGTCACACGGTGGCATTCTTCTTTAGAGGCCATTGGTACAACAACCTACCACAACAGGAAATTTTATGAAGGGAATCAGTCTCTATTGCGTCAGGTAAGAACTGCCCCTCAAAAAATGTTAGATTTTGAGTTCAAAAAGAACTAGCATGAAATGAGACCAAATTTTGTATACATGCTTTTGTGTGCCACTTTCTGAAATTTATATTTAAGCCATCTTTCTTGTAATTGCTGCCAGTGTACTAGAGTGGGTCCATCTGTACTGAGAAGAACACAAGATGGTGTGGGATGAACCTTTATCCCATGGGTTCCAGGAACCTACCTCACTGAACAAGAACACTCAGCTGGCATTGGCCTTGACAGAGGGTGTGATCTGGAGACATTTTACAACAAAGAAACAGCTGAAGGTGGAGAAGGCAAACTTTCACAATTCAAAGCTTTAATGATTTTTTCTTTATAATATCTATCTATAATGTTTAAGAGGGTGGGTTTTTAGAAAGCCTAGAGGGGAGCCTTAAAGTGATGAGTAAGAGTCACAGTTTTGTGCCCACCTCTCGTGTTGTCGACAATGATGTGTATCATGACATAACAACAAATTTTGAATGAAGAAACTAAGTTTCTGCTATAATTATCCTCCAGAAATGACCACGGTTTTATCTAAGTAAAGAGTAACTGATTGGATTTCCATACAGAGCAAATAGTAACATTTTTTAGAAAAAGTCACCTAAGTTGAAAAGTTGAAACCATATCTAGAGTCTTCTAAATTATATGGCTTTTTAAAGTAATATATATTACTTATTATTGCATTTAGTGTTCACTAATTATAAATTATTTTAAAATAGATTCATCCATTCATCTCTTCATTTTGAAGCATCTAATATAGTTTTATATAGACTTTTCAACTTCAAAAATAGGTAAAAATCCTAGTTCTAGTTAATCATAGGAGAAACATCCATCTTTAACCTTTGGTGACATAAAAGGAGACAGGTTGCTGGTGGCTAGCATTGAGATTCATAGTTGGTTTACCTTGTTTTCAGTTTTTGTTATGACAAATTTCAAATAACTATAAATGCAAAATCACCAACTAGAATAAATATCTCAATTGTTAATCAGTTAATTATTCAATAAGCCAATCTTGATTGGGTACCACTCTTATGAAGCACTGTGTTCAGAATCACAGGACAGTGCAATGATGAACATCACCAATGGAGTTTGGTATTGGGCAGCTCACAGCTGCATTATGTTTAAAGCTGCTAACATTTTTCAGCATTAATACAAAAATTCAATTGAGAAGTTCAACTGAGCTGAGTTACAAAACTGAATCCAGTTCCTACTTCCCTCTTAGAATCCTGCATTTTCAAATATCTCCTATGCTTCTTTCCCTCCATTTTCTTTTCCAAAAGTCAGATCTTAAGGAAAGCCCATGTCTGAAACTTGGTAAGAATTAATCAGAGTAATGACTTTCTATGCATCTTAAAAATGTAGAACTCATCCTGGCTAGTATTGCTCAGTGCATTGAGGGACAGCCTGTGAACCTAAAAGGTCACTGGTTCGATTCCCAGACAAGGCACATGCCTGGGTTGCAGGCCAGCTGGGGCATGCAAGAGGCAACCAATGTACGTTTCTCTTGCACATCGATGTTTCTTCCCCTCTTTCTCCTTCCTTTCCCCTATCTCTAAAAATAAATAAATAAAATCTTTTTAAAAAATAAAAAGTAAAGGTATGTTATTTAAAAAATGCAGAACTCATTGAGTAACTTCAGAGATTGTAAATTATTTTCTGTGATGAAAAGCTAAAGCCTAAGTTTAAAAAAAAAAGTGGTTTTATCCGTACACACCTGAAGTTACTGGCTGCCACCTTCTTCTGCCGCCCCTACAACATCACCGAGGCACCCACTCTGAGTACCAGGGAGGGCTGCGGCAGTAAACCACCCAGAAAACCCAAGGCCCTCAGAAGGTCCTATAGAAGGCAAGGAATCACATCTGTGGGCACAGAACTACGTTTGTATCTCTGTGAGGTAAATTGGTCTGTACTGTAACCCCCCCTTACCTGTTGTTTTATTTTCCATTGTTTCTGTTTTTAGTGGTCAAACTTAGGTCCAAAAATATTAGATGGAAAATTCCAGATACAAACAATTTGTGAGTCCTAAACTGCATGCCATTCTGAGTAGCATGACGAAATTTCCTGTTGTCCTACTCTGTCCACTGTCCCACTGAGACTTGAATCATCCCTTTGTCCAGCACAGCCACACTCTGCATATACCTCCCATGAATCACTTAATAGCCGTCTCCGTTATCAGATTGACTGCTGAACTATTTCAGTGCTTATGTTCATTTACCCTTATTTTATTGCTATAATTGTTCATAATTGTTCTATTTTATCATTAGTTATTGTTGTTAACTCTTACGAGCCTAATTTATATTGTAAGCTTTATTATAGGTATGTACGTATAGGAAAAAACATAGCATATATAGGGTTCAGTACTATCCACAGTCTTAGAATGTATCCTCAGTAGATAAGGGGAGATTACTGAACAAAGATTTATTTACCCCAAAATATTAAAATATTCACCAAAAAAAAAGGAAGAGACATTGTCCCAAAGATCACTAGGCACAGGATGCTATCTTTCTTTCATGTACGCTAAACAGTTGGCAGACCTCAGAGTCTAACTTCCAGGATATGAGACCAACGAAAATGAAACAACAGTTACTTTGAAATAAGGCATGGTGAAGAGAAGCCCTGTGCAATGGAAACGAGAGCCACACACATGAACTATGAGAGAAGCACAGAAAACGAAAAAGGAGAGATGCAAAAAGCAGCCATCCACATTTCACTGATTCATCTAGAGCCAGTCCTAGGGGCATCTCCCACTGCAAACCTGACTTTATGTCCAACTCAGGGCCTCGAGGCTGTGCTCCTCTACATCTTCAACGGCTCCAAATCTGCTTTCCACATAGGCCTATTAGCCCCCTCCAGATCAGATGCAACCAGAATCAGAGCTTGGAATTCAATGCACGGCTCTTCTAGCTAGTTCCTCATGTCAGGGCACAAAATCGTGTTTTTGCTGTGTTCATGTGCTTTGATTCTTCAGCTCCAGCCCAGTCGGTCTCCCCCACGCCCCTGAACACACCATGCGCATTCCCCTTGACATGCCTCTGTTCACAGTTTTGTCTCCCTTGGTCCAAATCCAGCCTTTCCTTTAAAGTCCAGATCAAGGACCATCTGTCCCATAAAGCCTCCCCTGACTATTCCAGACTGCAGTGCTTTCCTCCGTACTCTGGGCTCAGCCTGAGCTCTCCATCAGAGTCATACGGGTAACTCTTAAATTGTATCATGGCTGCTAGCCTTGTCTTCTGTTACTGTAATTTCAGAGGCATGGGGCCATGTTTGGGACTCTTTTCAATACCTTTACCACACCTTACACAGGTATACAGACAAAGAAGCTATTTATTAAGCATGTATTGTTTGATAGAGTGCCTCTTATCCTGTATTCTAATTTCTACCTCGATTCCAATATTCCCCTTAAAGAACCTTCGTGATCAGATCAATGATGTTTAGAATCAGGCTTAGTTTCGCCTATGTACACATAAATAGCTAATCATAAATTAAATAATAATGATGCAGTTCCAAAAGCTTTCCTATTACAAGCTGTTTACAGTGCACATACGTACCTATGTGCTCCAAAGGGTTAATGCTCAATGAGGGGTTTTTATAGCTCATTATTTGTTACATTGCATCCTTTTATCTAAATTGTTAATGCCCTGCTTAGTCAATTGAAACATATTGCTTTGATATTAAAGCTGCAATTCAGACCTTTCTTTCTGGTGTAGGTTCTATTAAAAAATGAGAGCCCTACTGCAGAAGGGTAGAGAGAATTGCCTAAGAGAGCTTCACAACTCACCATACCACCTGCTCAGGATGAGGGACAACAAATCCTGCTCAACAACTAACATATATAAGAAACTTTGCAATAAAGTGCGCTAGTCAGAAGGGCAGAGTCAGGAATCAAAGTTATATGATGTCATTAGTAATAGGTTTGATTTGACTTTGCTTTTGAATTAAACATCACATCCACATCCACGGAAAAGGGGAGAAATTATTTAGAATACCCAGATTATTGTTTATTGAGGGTAAGTCACGTTTCAGGAAACTAAGTTTTTGGTCTGAAGAAGAAAACATAGCATTTTATTGATATGATATTAACTTAATCATGAGCTAATGAGGATTACAGTAAAAATAATGGTTCAGAGGGTAAGGCTTTTTCTCCCAATTATATAATAAAAATAAAAAGTGGATTCATTGAACTTAACTTACAGTATGTGCATTGCCTCTCTGTCTTTAGAAATGCTACTCATTCAAATACTCTCACCTTCTATCCCTGACAACAGTTTGAATCTGTAAAGGGAATTCAGGCCACATGAGGATGACTCAGCTAATTTGACCAGTTTCTAGTTAACTTGTCATTATATTATCTGGTAAGACTCCAACTATATCATTAATTAGGTGTTACGCAACTAATCTAGCATGATCATTAAGCAGTTAAGAAAATAAACATGTAAAATCACTGTTATACTATTACACATAGAAAACCTCAAAGTTTCCTTTCAAACCCAAATTCTTTAATAGCCATTCACTGCAGAACAAAGCTTAAAAAACTATATGTGTATTTTCTATCTATGGTTGGCATTCTGTGCATGCAGAGGGCCGGCTTGAGGAGAGCAAATCTTCCACTGCACAGTGGGTCAGTGCCCCTGAGCCTGGCCTTGCTCATTGCTCATTAGGCATGCTGTCTAATTTTTTAAAATCTACTCTACTTTCTTTTAAATCCTGGGAAATAATGCAGGCAGACCTAGCAAAAAAAAGTGGACAGACCCAAAAACACTAACACTGAATTCCAAAGGAACAGAAGAGGAGACTCAAATAGAATTTGGAAAGAAACAAAAGCCAGAGAAGAAATGAGAGGACATACGGCAGTGAGCTCTTCCAAAATTGTGAGAAAAACTGTCTGGAGCATCTCGATGCCCCGAGAAGGGAGCATTGGCCCACAAAGATCAGGCGCAGGAAACTGCAGCAGCAGGAAATAACAATTAAAGAACACATATAGATTTCAGTAGCAGACAAGCCAATGTGAGGAAAAATTCTAGCATTCTAAGACAAATGCTTCGTTCTTCCTTCATACATTTTTATTTGGAAGCATAAGACCAGAAATGGTGCCAGAATTTCTGACCTTGGAGGTGGCGTTATCAGGAGCCATCCCTAAGGAGCACTAACCAGCCCCACTCCTGCCCTCGCTGGCATCCAAGGGCGGCAGCAAAAACAAGCGCCCTGAGCACACATTTGACCCCTGTGGGTTCAGGAAGGTTTTTCTCACTGACATCTTTGCTGATTTGAAGTTCCTCCTAAAGTCTACCAATGCTTTTGAAACAAGGCTATCACATTTCTTTGCCCATGTTTTACATTTTTTCAGAGCCATTGATAATAAAAGTCATAGGAGGAAAAATATGGTTTGGAAGGAAGTATTTTAAAATAGTGTGGATGGCTCAGTGTATGTAGTTAGTGGATATGGGTTAAAAAAATAAACAAAACACTATGCCATTTCATAAGAACACATGAGGAGACTGGTCTCGATATAACCTATGCCACTCCGAAATAAGTCAATAAATAAAAAGGCAATGGCATTTTTAACCACGTATGCTAACTAGGTCATCTAATAATGATGACATGATTCCAGTCATGCAAGGGTATCATCTACTCATTATGATTCAAGTTATGGTCGATGACATTGATATAACTTAGAGGAGTATAAGATAGAGGGAATATTTCATAGTAAATAGACCAAGAATGATTCCCCTTGGAATACTAAAGGTACAAATTGCTTTAGTTTTCATTTCCAGGGCGCTAAATTTGTATTTCATGCGAGGGCCTATAATTGATGACTGCTTACTTCTCTGGGTGAAAAGGGATAAAAAAATAGATTATGATTGTCAAGGTTGTTTGTGTTAGTAGCTAAAATGGTAAGCAGCATCCTGAAATCTTTATAAACAGCACACAGATTTTTTTAAAGAAAAAGAAGAAAGCATTGGGCAAAAA
>PVJI01025346.1:0-20622 GCA_004026765.1 Micronycteris hirsuta | reverse complement strand
ACATTCTAACTGTGTTCCATCTGGCTTTCTTGGACACCACAAAGCATCAGGGACCTCTGAATGAAACCACTGGGCAGGGGCCACTCTGTAGCTGCTGAGTGTGGAGCCACTGGGAGGTCTCCTCTCCAGCTTGGCAGGCAAGGGGACCAAGAAGAGAGTGCAGGAGACTGAGGTTTCTTCACTTTTTCCCTTCCCCTTATCCTTCTCTACCGTTTCAATTTTTTTAATTTCAGAAAGGGCAACCATGGCTCTCTCGTCACCCTGTCCAGGACTGAGTGGTGGAAAAGAGAGAGCCAGTCATGCCGAACACAGGTGCCCTAGGGTCAGAAACACGTAAGTGGACAGCTCAGTGTTAATCACCTAGTAAAAAACAGCACCTGCGTATAAGCACTTTCTCCACACTGAGTCCTAGCCTCCTCCCCCAGCCCTCCACGAACATGACAGTCCCAACCATCGCCCCGTGGCCAAGCCCGCCGAAAGTTTCCAGAAAGCACTGCCAACTACACACGCTTTACGGTGACCACTATGGAAAAATTTCAAAAGTGTGCATTGAGATAGCAAATTCAAGAATGATTTTTATGTTTTGTTGTTGTTATTGGGTTGTTTGGACAGCCGAAAATTATTTAAGAATGAGTTATTACCAACATTCCAATGATATAGTTTGCTGAGATTGGAACCTCTCAAAGCATGAGTTCATTTCTGACCTAAGTCTCTGCCCTCCTTTTGGATTCACATATCACAGAGAAGCAGGAGAAAAAACAAACAGAAATACAACTAAAGATGGCATGCAATTGTCCTTTTCAGCTGGATCCCCAACAGAACAGTACTGAAGACATTCCAAAATTGGCTCTACAAGCTTCCATGCATTTGGCTTGACCTTTATTTTTTTTCTCCCTGAACAGATGCAAAAAAAAAAAAAAAAAGCCAAATGTATAAACACAGAACAGCTGTCTCCTGGCACAGACAGCACCCACTGCACACAGCCACACCCTGACACAGAGACACATACCAGCCAGGATCCATCCCTGGGCTCGGGCTGATCTGACTGCTGTGGATATTTCCTCAAGGGTCCACTGAGCTCACCCTCAGTGAGATATAAAAGTGGATGGGAAGCCACATGCTGGGACGGCTCAAAAGCTGCCATCCCCGGCAGGACCTGTGAACGCCCACCCTGACACTCTCTTCCTTGACCTCCCACGCAGGGACAGGACTGGAGAGGAAAGTTACCTTGCAGACAGCTGCCTGGAGCACTGCGTCAAAGCCCCCCTCGGGGGCATCGCGGTTCCGGGACACCCTCTGTTTCCGAACTTCCTCGTTGAAGCTGTCAACCTTGTCTGTGAGCGGCAGCAGGTGGCGGAACCCAAAGGACGGGACGCAGTTGGGGAATAACTTGTAACTAGAGAGAAAGAAGAGAAGAGTCACTTTTCCGTCACTGTCTCTAAATTTAAACAACCAAATATTCTTGATTATTTACCCAGCACCTACTGTGTGCCCTTGGGGCCAGCAGAGTGTGGAGAACAAAGAGACATGGCATAGTCTCGACTCTCCAAACATCAAGCTCTAAACTGCAGGCGAGACAGCCAGGTTGTAAGCGAACAAACAGGAGAAACGGTTGAGAGGAAGCAGAGACAGCAGTAGGCTACTAGGCACAGAGGAGGTGGTCGTGGACAGCCCTGCCGTGAGGGGCCGGCGGCTCGGGCGCTGCGGACTAGGCAGTGCAGCCGGAAGGCCGAGGAAGGTGGGCAACGTGGCGTGAAGGCAGTGTGAGCAGAGGTACTCGGTGAAACCAGCTTCTCCGACTCGGCTGCTGCCATGGGACAAAGGACAGTATCACCCCCTCACGTCAACCCGCTCAGAGACCACCAGGACGCCCTGGCATGGGAGCCAGTGCTAAACACAGTAGGACGATGTTCTTTCTGCTTCTTTATTCATTTATCAATAGTGCAACAATAAACTACCAGCTTTCCTAGATGCAATAAATATCATTTAGAAACCAACCATCTCCACATTGAAAATTATATCTGGGAATTGGGAAGGAGGGAAGTGCTGCCTCTTAGTAGTGGGTTAATGCACAACACGGTTAAATATCGGGCACCTTGAGTCTGGGGTAGAGGCCCCAAGTGGCCCATCCTGGAGGAAGTTAGATCCCAGTTATAGTTTTAGGAGTTTCATATTTATATACAGCCAGTGAAATAGGAGGGGACGCCTTACATTGTTTCACAAATGGATTCACCTGGTAAAAGGGGACGGGGAAGAGCATCAGGCCCAGAGAGAAGACTCCAGGCGAGAGCCCGAGGGCAGGGGAAGGCCACTGGGGCTGCAGCGCAGGGGGGCGAGGGCAAGGACGGGCTAAGAAGAGGTGGAGCAGCCAGGCTAGACCAGAAGCCTCTCTTTCAGAGCAGAAGATGAAAAACAAGCATTAACAGGGAGGCCTGGCGGGGAGGCTCCCTGCCTCAACGCAGCGTGTAGCCTGCACGCCAGAAGAGGAACAGGCTCAGCAACTGCTCAGGGTGCCGCCTAACTGCCACCAAGAAGCCGCTGCCAGGGCAGGTCTGGACAGGCTCCCCTCCACCTCCAGAGGGCTTTCTGGGAGGCTGCGCCATTCTCTTCGGGACCTACAGGGTCTGCTCCATCCACCAGCCGCGAGCAACAAGCAGGCACTGGGCAGAGTCCACCCCACTGGCGCCCTGCGCTTCTCACCAGACGGGGCAGCGCCCAGAGGCTTTCCCGGCTTGCCGGTCCTTTCTTCCGTGCCGTCCTCCTCCTCCCCCCAAATCTTCACCTGCACCTTGGGCTTGGACAGGTCAGATTCCTGTAACCTGCACCTGGGGCCGCCCAAAGTTTTCATCCCTGTCTCATTTTGCGGTAAAAAGCAGCGTCATGGAAATTACTCTGCCATCCGGAAGAAGGACCTGAGCTGAGGTCCCATCTGGGGTTCTGTGACAAACGGACAGTCCCGGGAGGAAGTAAATACAAACTCTCACTTCCCCTCTCGCTTCCTCTGAGCAGCTCCTCCCTTCTGTGCGGCCCTAGTCCGGGACTTAGGACGCCAGGGATGTGCTGACTGTCGTGTTCAGTCAGGTTGGTGAGGAAAGGGAGGAGCACAGCAGAATAATAATAGCCATTCAATGAGAAAAGCAGAAAAGCCGAAAAGTTCAGATAAATTAACTCAGCATTTTTACCCTTTCTCCTTTATCCCTGCAAACAATAAGCATAGTTGACCCGTGCAGGCGAAAACGCACATATAATGTTTACTTCCCCAAACTTACCTACTAATAGTCTACCAGTGACTGGAAGCCTCAGCAATAACATAAACAGTTGATTAACACATATTTCATATGTTATATGTATTACATTCTGTATTCTTACAATAGAGCTAGAGAAAAGAAAATAGCATTAAGAAAATCATAAAGAAGAGAAAATACATATACAGTATGGCACAGATAGATTGAAAAAATTCCGTGTGTAAGCGGACCTGCACAGTTCCGACCTGTGCTACTGCAGAGGTCAATGGTAGATAAATCTGTGCTGCGGAGAGTTACTACTAAGTCAGTAGAAACTAGAAAACATGTTTTCCAGAGAAAGCCCTTCATTACTGAGAATTTATTACAACCAAATTAGAGTCACCTCCCAGCTAGAGGAAAACAGCCATTGTTGAATGTCTCCGTCGTCACTACAATACAATGTCAACTGTGACCAATTTAATGGTACCCCTGGAACAGCTGAGTGACCTGAAGATCTAGGTTTTGGGGGGCTCAGGCCAGGAAACCCTCTGCCTCCACCCTGTGTCCATGCTGCAGGGTGCAGGGAGTTACCAAAGTAAAGATTACGAAGCAGGAAGACAAACAAAACACACGTACTTACAGAACCTGGGCAGCATGTGTGTATAAAAAGTGAACCTAATTTGAAGACACTAGATCTGGGCAAATCCAGAAAACAATGTAACACTTCAGGACAATACTGTGCGGGATCATCAAGCTGACTGGGAGAGAGCTTCTCTCTTACTCTAATCACATAGAACTGCTGGATAAAGTAGAATTTTTTTAAATGTTAATATGTAGCCAAGACTTGAAGCCCCACAGGGAACTCTCAAGCATCAGAAATGAAGAGGAAACCATCTATCAAATGAATGGACATGAGAGTCGCGGTGGGAGGCGAGCAGGGGATCACGCCAGAGGATCCCCACGGGGCCTTCGGGCTTGGGGCAGGGCCCTAACAGGGTCGCGAGAGCCTCGGGCCTGTGGAAGGCCAAGCGTGGGCTAGGGGAAGCAGAGTGTGGTGAACAGTTACCTTGTCACTTAAATCAAAAACAGAGAAATTCCAGCCACTGGCTTGGGAAAGAGGGAATATCCACTCTGGGCCAAAAGCAAGATGAATCACCCATAAAAATTGCAGCTCCAGGCCCAAACAAGTCAGAATTCACTACTTTTATGGTGAAAGAACCCCCAACTGAGGAATGAACAGGAAGGCTAGTCCCAGCGGCACCTGGAGGCCACTGGCAGCAGCAAACGCGACCCCTGCAGGGTGGCCAGCGCGCCTGGAGCCCGTGACAAGGTAGAGACCCCACGCGCGACCCCTGAAGGGGCGCCACCAAGTTCTGCAAACTGAGGGCTCCGCAGTTCAAGAGGCAGAGAGAACAGAATGACCTGAAGCACTTTGAAAACAAGGATACGGAAAACATTTCAGGAGAGGAAGGAATAAATACCAACAACCAGAACAGGATATCATTAGGGAAGAAAAAAGTATGAAAAGCAAAGTCTGACAAAGAACCAAATCAAAAATACAGTCACCAAAATTCCAAAATGAAACTTCAGTGTATGAACTAAACAACTGAAGAACAAAATGGTAAACTGGAAGAAATTTCTTATGCAGTTTAGGGGGGGGGAAGAAAAAAAAAGAGGTAGAAATTATAGGAGAAAAATTTAAAAACAAAGTTTACAATGTGAAGCACCAACGCCTGCCAGTGTTAGGAAGAAAACAGGAAGAACAGAAGAGGAACAGAAGAGATAATGTCTGAGAATTTTCAAAAATAAGGATGCATCTCTGACTGAACAAGCAGACCAAGCATTGCCATTTTTTGTGTGCACGGTGAGAGCATTTAAGATCAACTCTCCCGACACCTTTCAAAGATGCAAGTATACATTTCAAGCCTGGTATTGTTCACTCTCAATGCCAGGCTACACGCCAGATCCCCAGAACACGTTCACCTTAAATCCAGAAGCTGGGACCCTTTGCCCGACAGCCCCCCAACCCCTCCCCCGCCTCCCAGCCCCGGGCAACCACCGCTCTTCTGTTTCTATGTCGGTTTCTCTCGCTTCCACGTACGGATGAGACGTAACGCGTGCTCTGACAGGAGGCCAATACCGCTAACCACGTGTTCAGAACCACAAACTACATGCCGATTAATCCTTCAAATCAGTGAGTATCAGGTGACTCTTCCCATTGACACTATTCGTATTACTATTTGTATTACTCAGAACAGCAATTAAACAGTTCTTTAATCTGATGATTAAATTACTCTACATCTTTTTTCTCCTGTGGCAGCCCTGGTACTGCTTTACTTCAGTTTTGGCATTTCTAAGATGGGAAGAAATGAGTCTAGAATTTTGAGTCTTTGGCAGAAACATCTGGAGAAGGAAGAGGGACAAATCTCAGGAAAGCCCCATGAAAAACTGGCTCCCTTTTCCCCGAGATGTCCTGCACAGGTGGCTGAGTCACCTGCCCTGACTCCTCCAGCCTCCAAACTTCCCGGGGCTGCTTCTGCTGCTCCCGCCAGCACAGGGGAGAGAAACCTAACTGAAGATGCCAGGAAAACCAGTGATCTTTCTCTCCACATGTGCTGAAGAAAAAGAACAGATAAGAATCACAACATCTACCAGCCAGACGTGAAACCCGAGCCAGTGAAGCAGGCCAGCTGGGAGATGGGCGTGGTGGGGACTGTGGCAGCCACACGAGTGGAAGAAGCCCAGCTTTACTAGATCATCCAGTGTTTCAAGAAAACCTAGGAACCCTGGGCATTCATGGTTACTTTTTTTAATGTTAGTGACTAGTTCACACTGCCATTAAAACTCAGAAAGGCAGATAAACCTATGTATAGGCTGGATCAGGCAGGGCAGCAGCCAGATGACGTCCCACAGCGTGCTGTCTTCCCAAGGCAGAGTGGGGCATCTCCAGGGACCCCCAGGACAAGGCACGTGCTCTACTGCTTAGATGTGGGAGAGAATCTCAGCCTGCTCACCGAGCCAAAGAGTGACTCCCCCGTGAGCTGCCCAGCTTGCAAAAGATATATTTGCATAACTTAGATGTGAGTTTTCCTTCAAAACTCGCATTCTTCACTATATTTCCTGTCTTCCAAGCAGCTTTTCAGCATGCCTTGTACTCACTGTCAAGACTTTCACTGTCTGCAATTGGCTCTGCCTTCCACGGCTTAGAAAGGGGCTCTGAATAAGGAGCGCATAATAACCTGAATTCAAATGCAGAGTGCCCAGAGCCCGCCCTTCATCCTCTGCCAGCTTCCAGGGCGGCGTCCCACAGTTAGTGGGCGGTGCACAGAGGAAGGAAAGTGGAGACACACCTGTCTGTCTGGAGACAGGGCTCAATCAGAGGGCAGAGGTGAAACAAAGCAGAATCACTATTCCAGATGAATTGAAAAAAAGTTCTGGTTAAGATGCTGGTGCTCCCGGTAAGCAGAACTCCTCCAACAGCAGGACATTTGGCACTGGGACTCCACCAAGAAGGGCCTTGGAGACAGGACCAAGGAACAATGCCAACAGCCACCTGCAGCCAGGAGGAAGCTAAACTCAGCAAATGATGACACCTGGTGCCTCTTTGTGGTTAAGGAACTCAGACTCTCATTTGCACTTAAAATTTTTCTTATCTTAGTTTTTTTCCTACCATTGTGTTAGTTCCCAAGCCCTGGGGAAGATCTAAGTTAACATCCAAGAGAGTGTACAGAAAAATCAGGGAGGATTCAGAAGAATGTACACCACCGGCAGTCCGACCCAGGCCGGGAGCGGCTGACGCTGTCAGAGTGAACCGGGGTGCCGGACAGGCTCAGGGGCTCAGGTGGCGCTCTTCACCTGGGGCGGCGAAGGAGATCGGCAATCAAAAAGCACCTCACAAGATGGAAAGAGCCTGATCACCGAGTCACCACTGGAAGGAGAGCTGCAGTGGAAAACAGTTCAGCGCTCACTGGATTTCGTATGAACAGGAAAGAAACTCACTGTGTTAAGACACTGAGATCTGCGGCTTGTTTGTTACTGCAGCATAGCCTCACCTGACTCTAGCTAGAGAATCGTCTAGAGGGCTGTGGTTTTGGAATGGGCATTATTACTTACAGCAGATGTAAGAAGTTTGTGTGTTGTGGTGTGATTTGGATGGGGGTAAAAATAAGCATTATATTAATGGACGTGCAGATTCTGGAAGTCGTTTGTCCTTTTTTTCCTTAACCCTCATCTGAGGATATGTTACTGATTAGAGAGAAAGAGAGAGAGAGAGAGAGAGAGAAAGAAACATCGATGCGAGAGAGAAATATTGATCAGCTGCCTACCGTACACGCCCTTACAGGGGATCAAACCCACAGCCGCAGTATGTGCCCTGGCCAGGAATTGAACCTGCAACTTTTGGTATATGGGACAATGCTCTAACCAGCTGAGACACCTGGCCATGGCTGGAAGTTGTTTGTCTTGATTCAGATCCCAAGTGAACCCCTTACTATTTGTGTAATCTTAGGTAGTTATTTATTCTCTCTAAGCCTCAGTTTCCTCATCTTTAAAATATGACACACACGTGCCTTAAAGACCTCAAAAGATTATGATATTAAATAAACCCTACTGTAAAAGTATTTAGTATGGTGCTTCATACCTGGTAAGAACTTAAACCTTAGCTATTCCTTATCCAGCTGCATCCCCAGACCTAACTAAATAAAGCTGAATGTGGCGATGAGGCACGAATTGGGGAGTTACCACTCGCTGTAGTCACAGTGCACAGTCCTGTCATTTAAAGAAACACTTGAAAGGCTGTGAAAACAAACCAACCTCACAGAGGCTGTGCTAGGGGAGTTGGAGGACGTGGTCCTCTACCCGCCCCCGCCCCCATATACACCATGGCAGAGACCTGTGTACCAGTCCTGCTCCCTCATCCTCCTGGGCACAGCTAAACCAGCTTCCAGCCTCCTCGCTGGAACACGGTTCTTCAGAGTAGAATGTAGACGAGAAGAGGCCAAGGCCTCTCAGTCCTGGCCCATAAGATCCTCCCATGAGCAACCCTCCAGACATCACGACCTTAGAAGCCACGTGCGGCACGTGTGGAAGACGGCGGAGTCTGGGCCCGAGGCTCGGAGAGGCGTCCACTGACCGGGGGACCCCACGCACTCACGTGAGCAGGAATAAACTTCCACAAAGTTTGAGCCATTACACACTTTTGGATTTGTTTGTTGTAGCAGTCAGAAACTCCTGTTCTCTAATAATGTGTCAAATATTTTCTACTTCAAGCACTTAAGTTGGAAAAAATTTGTACCTCTGAAACACGGTTTTCATTTTGTTTCGTCAAGGCAAGCTGTAGTTATTTGTGTAAGCAATAGGGAAAGACTTCGCATTCATTTACCCTCAGCACCTCAGTCACTTCAAACAAGGGGCAAGTTGAAGTTGTTCTATCTGCTCCCTCCGTGATCACCTGGGTTCATCACTTCCTGAGAACATTCTCTAAAACCTATCAATGCAGTGAATGGTCCCACATCAGGCAGTCAGGAAAAGAGGTGAACTATGATCAGCACATCTTTATGTAACCTTGTGACAGTTCATTTCTTCACTCGAAGTGGGAAGACAGAACCAGGTGATCGTTAATCAAGTTAAACACATAAGCCTGGTTCACCCTCCTAAATATGCCCCCTCTCCAGTCCTTTCTTTGGGCTTAGTTCTCCTGTTACTCCATTCCCCCATCCTTAAAGATCCAGCAAAGGAAAGCCGCCACTTACCCAATGCATGGGTTGGTCTGGTACCTTGGTGCTGTGTAGGAGAAAGGAGAGACGTTCTTATCTACAAAAGAGCCAAACCCCAATCGGAAGTTGCTCGTGAGCTTCCTCATCTCCTCAGCGAGCTTGGTGCCCAGGCTGCGTATGTTGTCCAAGTCATCCTTCATGGACAGAGAGAGGTCCATCAGGTAGTACAAGTCCACGGGATAATCCTCCACCTGTCGAACCTGCAGCTGGAAGGTGGTCTTGTCACCTGTGCCAACAGAGAGGCCATGCATGTTACAGGTCACCCGACTTGCAGGGACTGAAGGGATGGATTTCACTTTCAAAGCTGGTCCACCATTCGTTTTTCTCTAGAGACTGTGTACCTCTGAAGAAATATTTTTTTTCTTGGAAGCAGAGTGACAGAAGGGAATATGAGTGCCAAGGATGAAGCTCTGGGTTCTCCTTCCAAACAACAGGCTCAGCATTGTAAAGGAAACTCTTTAACAACCATTCTCTTCAGTGGTATTGTCTCCTCAGGAAAAACAGCACTTGGGTCATTGGTGGACAGTGAACCAGACAATTCCATGGGCACGAACTGGGTGAGAGTAGCCCACCAACCACACACCCACTCCAGAGAAAGGCCCAGCCACAGTGGGAATGTGGCCAGGAAGAGATTATACGGGTGTATGTGACATGGAAAACGGGGATGAAACCAACCACAGAAAGGCACAGACAGGAGTAAGGTGGGGAAGAGAGAGAGAGCAAGGCAGAGAGGAGGGCACAGAGACGGTCCTTCAAACTCAGCCCCCACGCTCGTACCGCATCACCTATTTCTACGCCTCCAGCTGGTTACCCCACAGCAGCGTTTAGTTCTGCAGCCGGCTCTCGCTCAAGCAGTCACTTTGCAAGGCAGACTACTAACAGTATTTAGTTCTTGGGCATTTGCTGTGTTGGAACAGCAAAGACAAATCACTATCATCAGAAACCATCCGTGTAAATACAGGAAGACAGACTCCAAATTTTAGTCCCATCAAAAGGGGAAAAACAAAAGCAAGAAAAAACTAGATTTGCCCACCAGCTACAAGAAAAAGAAAATTATTTTTGGTTTTATGATAAGAAAGTCAACAGACAGAGGAAAGGGAAATTAATTCAGAAGAAAGAACAAAGAAAAGCCAGTGTCTGGGAGGTGTGGCTTCTGCAATGTCACCCCCAGGGATGCACAGAAAGACCCAAGTCAGCTCAACACCTGGAGGGCTCACACCAGGACAAAGAACCTAAATCACTTATAGTCTCTAAAAACACATTTGTTCAGATCCAACTTCAAGAAGCAAATCATACCAAATAATTGTATCTGCCCTTGGGTTTATTAGCCCTTCAGAGGCAACAAGAGATGTCCTTGAACTTCATGGGTAGAAGATCTGTTCACACACCTTTGGAATCTGGAGGCATTCAATGTGTTCAGAGGTGCAATAGCAAAGGTGGCCACACCTGCCCCAGGGGCCCAACCACGCCTGACCCACCGGTATCACGTCTCAGAGAAACCAAGCGTTCACCTCCGGCTGCGGCCTTCTTCAGCTTGCCGGAAAGGGAACCCAGTGCTCTGGGCTCCCTCTCCTCCCACCCCGGACAAGACGTGCTTCGTGAACTAGACAATCGAGAATAAAATGATCCAAAGATTTTAGTCCAAGTTCCTGCTCTGTCCCTCGTTTAGGGGTGCGACCTGAGCCTCAATTTCCTTAAACAAACAAACAAACAAAAATAACGACACAGCACTGATTAAGGTCTGAAGCACTCACAGGGGACAGAAGTGTTTTGTAAGCAGCAAAAGCCTGCAGACACGGAGTGCGAGTGTGATCACGACACTCTGCAGCCGGAAGGACAGCGTGGTGCCTGCTCCCTCGGCCTGTCTCTGCGTGTGCTGTTCTAGCCGCCTGAAGACTGATGTACTGTAGTTCGGGTTGCCTGTTGGTGTAAGCCTATTTTTTGAAAAACCATCAGAGTCTGACTCAAATGGAGGAGTGTTCAAGATTTCTTCTAGAATGCGTTCTGAACTGCTGCAACGTCTATCTCCGGTTCCCGTCAGGAAGACAGAGTAGGGATCCTCCCAGCCAAGGGGACCACGTCCCGGTGGGGCGAGGGGAAGGAAGGAGACTTAGGGAGAGGGAGACCCTCCTTGGCCTTACCATGACAGACCACAGACCCCAAATGGCCAGAGCCTGGAGTCATGCTCCCTCTGTCCAATCCCATGACCTTTTTGCAGGGTCTCCTGCATTTTCTGTCACCTGTGCCCTTTGCCCCAAGTTCCCAGCTACACCTTCTTGTATTCAGGATCCACTTCCACCTTTCTGTGGATTATGAGTAATTAAAGATGAGTGATTTAGGACCAGGAAACGGGGAACAGGTTTGGACTCAGGGAGCACCCATGGGAGGGAAAGGGGCACTAGCCTTGGAGGGGGAGCTGGGTTGGAATCCAGAACTTGTCGCCAAGGACGCAGAGACCTCAGGCCTCTTTAAACTTGCATCTCAGTGTATGGATTATTAAAATGGCAGGATGTCACTTACTGCAGTGATTAAAAGAGACAATGTATACAAACACCATACAAATGCTTCTACACAAGGAAAACTGCGGCCTCAGTTCCTCCAAAGTCAATTATTAAAGCAATTTGCTGTGGGGATAAAAAGACAGAAAATTCTGCCAGAACCTTGACTGTGAAGCGCTACAGCCTTGTGCATTAAATTTAACTGCAAATCTTCCAGACACGAAGGCAAAGAGAAACAAGATGTGACATATAGCTTCCCTGTATGCTAAGAGGGTACCTATTCTGAAGTGAGAAATCATTTCTAAGAGAAATTGATCAGTAAGAAAACATGTGCACCCATGGGACAAAGAAGCTGCACATGTTAAAAGAAATATTTCTCCAGTTTCCCAGAAAGGGAGTAACGGCACTGATGTTCAGAACGAGAGTTTATTGCTACCTCAGCCAAGCCTGATTTTAAATGCTACAAACTCCTCAGCGGGCCTCGGCAGTAATGGAATGTCCCGTCAGCAGACTTTGGAGGGAGCAACATTCTGGACCTATTCTCAGCATTCTCAGCGTAGGAGTTAAGCTGCAACGCATCGACTCCCCAGCAAGGGTGGCCGCCGCGGACAGCAAGCTGACAGGGAAGCCGCGGCTGAGTGCGAGGTGCCCTCTCTGCTGAGAAAAGGTCTGGGGCACATCTGTGATCTCAGGGCGCACGTCTGGAGCCCACACACACTTACCCACACTCCAACAGACATCCAGCCCCCAGGCCTGTGCCACCTGAAGCTTTAAACCAGTCACCACCTGCCCTGTGTCCGACAGGTAGAGAGTCCACCTCGCCTTTGCTGTGGGTCTGGGTCTGGCCTGTCTCTGGTGACACTGCCCCTGCCCACAAGCCCCTACAGGCTAGTCTCCCTGGGTGGCTACACCCCTTCTCTCCAGGACATTCCACGTAATTCCCGCCTCGGGGCCAGCAGCAGGATCAGAGAGGCAGGATAAAGCAAAATCCAAAGGAAAGCTGATCACTTCGCACCTGTGAGGACGAAACACTGCAAGCAGCCCCTCTGGTGGCCGGGTTTTCCTGTTTCCAAAGCACCCACCTCCAACTGTGTTTTCACGGAATTCCTGACACTGCTCACTCCTTCCCTGGAGGTTTCCCCACCATAGCCAGGTATCAACTTGCACTCCACCTAAAAATGGAGTTTTTAAAGCTTTCTTCTCTCTGCCCTCCCCTCAACACAAAGCGAAAAGTTCCTTCCCTGGGGCCATGTATGCAATGACAAACATTTCCAAAGACTGACAGGAGAGATCTCCAGCAAGAAGTTTTAGTTTTTTTTAGACTGATTTTTTCCAAATGTTAAGACGAAGTAGGACCTCAAAAAATAAAGACTCTTGCCGTCCTTAAATAAACACAAACAGTTTTGATGCCCCAGAGTTACCAGAAACTGAAAGAATGGGAACAGAACACAGCTATGTGACAACAGGACTGTGCCGAGCAGGGAATTAGGTGCTAGAGCGCACTTCAGCTCTCCTGTCCACTGCAGCAGCAGGTCACAGCACCCCGGAATCAAACCCAGACCCAGAACCAAAGAGCGGCCTCCCTGGTCTAGGGCAAGCCTGCTATGCTGCCCCACACCCCACGCTCCACCCCCAAACCCTGATTCTCGGCAGATGGAGCCTTGGCTGGCTCCACAGTGCCTCCCCCCAAGCATTAGGGCTCAGCATTCACCGTTTCCTTGGACATAACCCTGTCTGGGGCAGTTCGAGCTGCTGCAGCAAGTACCATAGACTGGTGGCTTCTACACAACAGAAATTCAGTCCTTACGCTGATGAAGGCTGGACGGCGTGCCAGCACGACTGAGTTCTGGGGAGAGCCCTCCACGCTTAGACTGTCCACTTCTTGCCATGTCCTCACATGGCAGAGGGCCACGGGCCTTTTTTATTATGGCACTGACCTCATTCATTAGGGCTCTACCCTCATGACCCAGTCACCTCTCAAAGCCCCACCTCCTAATGCCGTGGGAGTGGGGGTTAGGATTTCAACTTATGGATTTGGGGGACACAAACATCCAGTCTACAACAAACCTCTTATCCTCCCAGCAAAGCCTTTTCACGTGTGTGCACCGTGAGTCCGGTGGCAGAGCCACACCTCAGTCACGAGGCCACACAGAGCGGCACTGGCGGGGACCCACAGTAAAGCGCCCCGCTCCCCTCCCCGACCACGGTGGCGCCAGGGCGGCCTTCCCGGCCGTGACAACTCACTCCGGTTATGGGATGTGTCATCACTGGGGAAAGCTGAGAAGGGCGTATGAAAACTCTCTACTATTTCTGCAACTTATGAATCTAAAATTATTTCAAAATAAAAAGTATTAAATTAAAAAAAAAACTACCAATCAAGGATCATTTTTTTGAGAGGCTGAGTCAGGCAAATAATGACTGAAGTAAACCCTTTCTAATTGCTCTACCTCTAGCTTTTTATCATTTCAATACACTTTATTCTAAAGTTTATGTCCTTTCTTAAGGATTTTATGTCCCTTGTTAAGGTTTTTTTAAGATTGTTATCCTGACATTTTCCCGATTGAAAACAAAATGGAAACTATGACCCTGTGTTTATACAAAACCCCGCTTAAAGTCTGGCAATCCCTCAAAAAGTTAAACACAGAATAACCACATGACCCAGTGCTACTCCTAGCTATATACGCAAGATTCCTGAAACACACGTCGACAAGAAAGCTTGTGTGTGGATGTCCACGGCAGCATCTGTCATGGCAGTCCCAAAGTGGAAACACCCCAAACAGTCATCAGCTAAAGTGTGGTACGTCTGTCTACACACAGTGGAATGCTATTTGGCCATAAAAAGGAAGTCCATATACCATGACATGGGTGAATCTTGAAAATAGTTGGCAAAGTGAAAGAAGCCAAACACAAAAGGCCTCATCTTATATGATTTAAATGAAACGTCCAAGATAAGTAAACCACAGAGTTAGCAAAGAGACCAGCAGCAGCTCGAGGCTGAGTGTGCGTGTGGGGTTGTGGGGGGGCGGGGGAGGACCGGGAGGCCTGTGAGCGGCCGGCGCGGGGCTTCTCCGGGCAGCGGTGAAGATGCTCTCAGAGCCAGCAGAGGTGACAGCTGTGCAGCTCTGCACTGCACGCTGCCGACGGTGCGCTTTAAAAGGGTGAATTTTATGGTACATGAATGACATTTCAATTAAAAATGAAAAACAAAATTAAAAAATCCTGCTTAAAATCAAGGGAAATGCTTCTTTCCTTTTTTCCTTTTTTCCTAGGCTTACCCTTGAACAATAACTTTGCCTTGGTGAAGTCTCTCACGTCATGCTGAGGCCTGCCTCTGGCTAGTCTGAGAGAAGGCTGGCGTGGCGCTCCCTTTCACTCAGCAAACACCTATTATGATGAGGTCTGGGGAGCAGGGCAAGGGAGGAGAGGCAAAAGCAACGCTGAACACGCATAATGGAAAAACCCGGTCACTGCGTCGCTGATGCCTCCTCCAGAGACAGGGGTCATTACTTTGAGGGAAGTATGCACTTGATAAACTGCAACATACCATTTTCTCCCCCCAAATACACAAATAGCCAGGGGTTTGCCTGCACTTCTCTTTAAATATTAACATTTTCAAAATGTTAAGAGGCATCATAGGCTTCAAGTGCTTCTATATTTGAGAAACATATCCACAAGGTGCTTGACCTTTAAGAATCCACATGTTCATCAGACCTGCTCCTGACCTTCATCTCCACAGACGGAACCGTCCTCACTCTGAGTGTCTGCGCGGGGCCAGAGCCGCACGCAGCCCCCACACGGTTCTGCACACGCAGGCTCCACGTCATTCACGATGCCCGGAACCGCATCATAGTACTCAGCAGGAGATGTGACTACACCAAGCCAGACAAATTTCTTTTTTTCTGTAGTGGAGCATACGAGCTCTCCACATAACTAAGTATTGTGCATAAATTTAACGTCAAGAGAACTCTGCCCGACGGGGCGGCCCGCACTCTCCTCGCTTCTGTGGCTCCTCTTTGGGGCTGTCTCAGAAGCCAGCTGATAAGTCAAACCAAACGAGTTTCGCCACCTTAGAATCACACCTTAATTCTGATTTTATAAACCAGAATTAAAACTGTGACACCTCTGGCTTTGTGTGACCTCCCACTCTTCCCGAAGCTAAATCTGCCCTGAAAGACCGGCAATGCGCCACCACGAAGGGCGTTTCCTGCAGAGAACGCCACAGACTCTGGGGGCCGCCCTGGACGAGGGGTCCCACAGCACAAAAGCCTCCCTCGGGATGCCCCTGAAACCAGACTCTTTTGGAGGTACGAATTTTGGTCCCTGTTTTCAAAGGTTATTGAGTAAAAACTATATACAATTACAAATATATTCTAAGTATATGAAAAATATGAACATGTGAATAAAGACAGAGGATCTAGTAAAAAAGAAAAATATTGTTAATCTTTTCAAAATTTCCTTTAAGTTACTGTTATACTGTTATTACAAAAAAAGGAAAATGTATCATTCACCTTAGTTGTAGGATGTCTCAAGTTTCCCGCAACCCCTGCATCCCTCCTGGGTGAAGCCCTGAGCCTGAGCCCGTCCTCACAGGAGGATATATTTCCCGTACCGAAGATCACCAAACACGTACCCACACAAAGGCAAGCTGACTTTCCTACCCACTCATACAGCTTTGTAAGGGCTCCCTTCCTTTTCTCTCTCAACGTGGTGTCTCGCCAAACAAACAGGCTCCGTGTCACTTATAGTGAAATGACTTACAAAAACAGCAACTTCCACTAATCCCAGCATGAATCCCTGGACTGCCCCAGGGTCTGTGCCCCTCTCCAGCGGGCCACTGACACCCTTCTCTTACTTCTTATTTCCAAGATAATTCAACAGGCAAATAGAACATTTCTCAAACCCATGATGACTCAGAGCTCTTTCTAACAGAAACAACCAGCATTGTGCAGTGCTTCCGATGGGCAGAGCCGTGCTGAATCCACTCCTGAGATACTGAGAATCCCTATGCAAACCTGTATCTGGCTGATGCTCTAGCACCTACAACTCTGCCCATTACTCTTTGAAAATAATGATTTTAACTTTTTTAAAGTGCACTTATACAAAACAAACTCATTTAGGCCTCCGAACGTAGCTGCGAAGAACGAAGGTGAGAAAGACCCCGAGATGCTGAGGCCAGGGGACACCGCCCGGGCTTCGGGGCCAGGCGCAGGGCCAGGGCCAGGGCCCAGAGCAGCCAACCCGATCCGTATCTTCTCACTGTGCCCAGTTCCCAGGAAACCCGAGCAAGCCATCTAGAAACAGGGCCTGCCAATGGTCTCCTAGACGATGGCATAGGAAAAAAAGGCTACAATCAATGGAATTTGGAAAAATTCCTTCTCTCAACAATGCAATGCTTAATTCAGCTACATGCACATCCATCTTCCGACACCCAAGGACTCGCACACGCAGAGCGGTGGTGGCAGCAGTGGCGGCTGGAAACAACGCTGAGTTCCACAATCACCGGGACCTGGGGCCGTGTCGATGTGCGGCTCCGACAGGCGGGACTTGAGCAGATTACTCTCTCGTGTATAAAACGGTATTAGCTACCTTAGGGTAGATCAACTACTTAGCACGTAGTAGGTGTGCAAATCTATTAGTTTCCTTATAGTACAATCAACTCTAGGGCCTGCAGAGACTCTAGGGTCATAAAACAAAACAGTCTTTCCCTTCAGAATGTCACTGACTTAAGTGGAACCTGCTGACAGGAAAAAGTACTTTTCCCCAGAAGTTGCACTGTCCCTGAGAAACCTGCATTAACTCCATCCTCCCATAAAAAACAATAACATTATCCACAACAGCTAAACGGTGGAAACAACCCGAGAGCCCACCGAGGGATGAACGGGCGCACAGAGTGCAGTACAGACTCGCCACGGAATGTAACCCAGCCGTAAGAAAGAGAACCTGACACGCCCCGTAGCACGGACGGACCGGAAGGTGCTATGTGGAGCGAAATCGGCCGCCACACAAGGACACACACTGTATGTATGAGTCCACTCATCTGAGGTCCCCAGAGCAGTCGCACGCATAGAGGCAGAAAGCGGACGGGTGCTTGCCGGGGGCTGGGGAGGGAGGGAACGAAGAGTCATTTTTTAATGGGCACAGAGTTTCAGTTTGAGAAGATGCAAAAAGTTCTGGAAACAGACCGGAGTGATGGATGTACAACACTGTGAGTGAACTTAATGCCACTGAACTATACAGTTAAAAATGGTTACAATGATAAACTTTACGTTACATACATTTTTTACCACAACTTTAAAAACAGCAAAGCTATGCTGTCCTTCCCCAGGGGCCCTGAATGCTGCTTCCTGGGGTCTGGGCCTCGCCTCCCCCCGCCTCCCCTAACCCCTGTCCCCAGCCTGCCCCGGCTCACTTCCCCGTCATTCACGTGTCCCCTCTCAAGGGCACTCACCGGGACGCAGGCTCACAGCAATCTCCTGCGGTGTCATCTGAATGACGTCTGAGCCCGCAGCGCCGGAGCCCTTGCTGCTGAGAGGCAGGCTCCGCAGCACCTGGGCGCCGCTGGCTGGGCTCTCGAACTCCGCCCCACAGCCGTTTTTGACCAGGTTTGCCCTCAAGTCACACCGGGAGGTGACTGACCGCAGGCTGCCGAAGTTCTAGGCAAAGAAACAGAGGAAGAGAGCAGGAGGTAGTGAGAACATCGCTCTAGAACACCTCAGGTTGCAGACCCACCACCATCCGGTTGACCTCGAACCCTCTACCTTCCATTTTAATTGTCTGAAAATGGAGAAATGATCATCTGTACCCCAAGTACCCCACCAAGCATTAAGAGGATTGAGGAGCTGGATATGAAAGCATTTTGTAAACTGTAAATACATAATAAAAATGTTTGGTTTCATGGTTTTGTTTTTTTTTTAACCCTCACCCGAGGGTATCTTTTTCTTCCATGGGTTTTGGAAAGGGAGGGAGGGAGGAAGAAACATCGATCTGTTGCTTCCCGTATGTGTCCCAACTGGGGTTCAAACCTGCGGCCTAGGCATGTGCCCTGACTGGGAACTGAACCGGAGCCTTACACTGCAGAGGACGAAGCTCCGAACAACTGAGCTGCCGGCCAGGGGCTGTCTCACGGCTAAGTTAATGTCTACATGATCAGCAGGAGAGAGTAACTGAAATGGTCATAAGTTGTATAATTAAAATTTTTTGAAAGATTTAAGTGTCTGAGTTGGTCATCTCTCGGGCAGTCGGCAGTTTGCCTGGGAACTGTCCCCTCGTCGACCTCTGCCACCGACACCGACGCTGTGCAGCCCCGGGAAACAACGGCACGGTACGTGCTATCTCCGCTGACCTGGAGTCCGCTTCCAGAAACGTAATACAAAGCAACATCAAAAAAAAAGGGAAACTTTATAGGATCTGTGCTACAGTGTTATTTAGAATAATATCTTATAAATTTGTAAACCTAAATCCCTGAACCATAAGAAAAATATGGTTTATCATTTCAATAGATGGCCCAGCCATTACCAATGATTGTGAAGACTAAATAGAAATTTCAAAACATTCATTCTAAGAAAAAAAATCAGAAAATAAACGCATTACGGTTCAATAAACTGCATTACGGTTCAATAAACAACTTTGAAATGAAGACAGTTGAGGTATTGGGGTAGAGGAACTAAAACGATTAGTTCTTTTCTCAGGATGACTTGGCAGGGGGGCGGGGGCAGGCATCAATATGCCCCAACCTAATGTGGGACACCACAAGTTTGGGCCATTAACTTTAAAATGAGATAACATACTTTGTTTTAATATATGGCAACAGGAAATATTGATCATTTTCCGGTAATGAAACTTTTAAATGGCAAAGCAAACCCAGGATTCCTTCCGAACACCTTTCACTGACAGATGTGAAAACCAAGGTCACCTCCTCCCGTTGGCTGGATGCCAGCCCTGCTGTGCCGGATAATCCTCATGGTGGCTGGGGGAGTCTGGACGCTGGCCTTCCGCTCCCCTCTGCAACACTGCCAGAAAGCCTCAGAAGGGCCCAGTGTCCCTTGACGGCTACCAGAAGCCACACTACTGGAAGACACGCAAACATGCGGAGGGACTCGCCCTTGGTCATGACTAGGACACCACAAGGCTAGTCAATGTCTGTTGAACTCTTTGCAAGATTCAAGACCAAGAAGTCAAGAAGAATGACTTAGGAGTATTTTTTAAAGAAGTAAAACCAGACGTGCTGTTCTGGGCCTTTGTGAGTCTTTTTTGGTTTGTGTGTGGTTTTATAACTGGGTTTTTTTTAACTCTCTGTATTGAACCCTTGGAGGTCTTGCCTGTCAGAACCTCAGGGACTACGCCACAGGCATAGCCGGCTTCACAGCCACTTGTGGAACAAGGAGAGAAACATGATTATTCTAGCTTAAAATGCGTATCCTTGGAATTACACAATGATTTCAAAGCCAGGGTTTCCAAAACAGGGTTCCAAGTGGCCAGGGGGGACTCGGATGGGACAATTCTAATGAAGCAGTAAGAAGGCACAGGTGTGGGGAGGGAGAGTCAACCTCCTGCTGGCCCTGCAGCTGTGGGTCTGCTGCCCACCCCCGCGCTGCCTGAGCGGAGGGCTAATTAGCTGTCCAGAGCGGGAAGGGCTCAGGGGCTCGCCTGCTTGGAGCCTCCTCAGCTGGAGAACTTCCGAACGCCTTGTCTTACTGACACAACAGGCGTCGCTGCCAGCTCCTCCAGTTCTGAGGAGCTGGTGACCCTTGGTCCACTTCTGACTGTCAAGGTGCTCCTGTCTTGACCAGTCCAGGGCACGTCCCTGCCACCAGCGGTTGGCAAGGAAAGGACCTTCAGTCTACCCAGAGTGAAGGGAACCCCTGACACCCCTCCCATGGTCTTGAGCAGCTCGCACTCTGGAACAGACTAGGTCAAAAAGCCGGTCTGTAGCCCTGGCTGGTGTAGCTCAGTGGATTGAGCGCGGGCTGGGAACCAAAGGGTCCCGGTTCGATTCCCAGTCAGGGCACATGCCTGGGTTGCGGGCCGGGTCCCCAGTGAGGGCCATGTGAGGAGCAACCATACATTGCTGTTTCTCTCCCTCTCTGTCTCTCTCCCTTCCCCTCTCTCTAAAATTAAATAAATAAA
>PVJI01025345.1:0-19957 GCA_004026765.1 Micronycteris hirsuta | reverse complement strand
TTTGAGTTTTCCGTTTACTCTCCAATTCTCCTAAACTACTACACATTTTTTTTTCTCCTTTCTTTTCAATCTGCAACAGCCTTGCCCTTTGCTTACTCCACTCTGATGTTATTCTTTCCATGACATTGTGAATATGAAGGCTATCAAAAAGGAGTTTTCACATTTGCACCAACATGTCTGTATCTGCAGTCATGATTGTACCCCCTTCCTTTCTGTTTAAACTGTCCCTGATGTTCATTGTGTACCAAATTTTATCTTCTTTCCCCTTCTCAGAGTTACCATTCCAGCAACAACAATTTCCCCTGTACTGCCTCTTTCCACCAAAGTATAAAAAATTTGTGATGTATTCAATCTCATAAAACAAAACAGTATCTCTTTTCATGTGACCAACTATTATCTCTGTACCAAGTAAAGAAGTTTGTCACCTTACAGGAAGCCACATTTCTCTTTTGGCACCATCCTGGTTTTCTGCCTTGTTATAGCAACCGTTATTGATTTTTAATATTTACACACTCTAATTCTCTTCCTTTCATTCTATGGGGTGCACAGGCTTTCATCTGAGCTACTTTAGTGGAGACGCTCTTATCAAAGTCATCAATGGTCAATTTTCAGTCATCATCTAATTTGATCTGTCAGTTGCCTTTGATGTAGTTTGATTACTTTTGGTTTTGGAACCCTTTCTTCACTTGGCTTGCAGGCAATTGATTTCTGTGGTCTTTTTCTGGTCATCTCTTCATTCTCCATTATGGATCCTTGTTTTCCAGACCTTGAAGGCTTCTTCTTTTGTTTCTGATCCATAATCAAAACTAGCATAAAAATGTGACAGAAATAATGAGATAAGGAAAAGCTCACAGATGACATTGAATGCTCTACTTCAACTGTTAATTGAAGATATGTTTATAACTCATTATATTCCATTTACTGTGTAAGGTTTTAGGGATATGTTATATACAAAATAAACATGGACAGTATAACTTTAGTTCTGTTAAAAGGATCACACATAAATAATGACATTTTAAAATTTCAAAAAATATTTTTTGGAAAAAATATACAGCATAGACTAGATCTTTGGAAGACCGAAGGATGATTTTAAAATAATAGAGCACATAATATATAGACACATACATGCATGTAGTTAATGTATGAAACCGGATGAGTGATGAAAAAATGACGTTCATTTTTTGCCTTAAATTAACTCATCAGGGTATAAAACAGCACCCAGCTAATATAAATTGAAAGCTGAAAAATATAAATTTTTCATATTTAAGGTTTGTCATAACATAAATCATTTGTACATATTTTCAGAATGGAACAGTGTTAATAAAACAGTACTCATTGCTGAGTTGTTTGTATTAAAAATAGAATCCCTAAATAAAACACACACAGAGAAGTACTAAAAAGTGAGAAACAGTACACGAAATATGTGGAAAACAGGAAAGGTAAATTTTGATGCAGAAAAGTATGGGTTAATGCTTAAAGGAAATTTCTATTTAAATTATAAGAAACATTTGGTGGACTCTGATATGACATTACGTTTTTAGGTGAATAAATTAATATTTTAGAAAATTTAGTAGCAAGGTCCCAATAGAAGAAATCAGATAATGGCTAGTGAATAGAAAATGAACATCAATATCTTTATAGTGTTCTTATAATATAATTTTGATAAATTAATTATATACAGTTTACTTTGAGTGCTGATTAACGATCAGTCTGTATATGATAGAAAACAGGGTAAGTTGTTTATTTATTAGTGGAGAGCATTTTAATTGCAGCCATTTATAGTCTTGTGTCTTCAGGCATGTCAATCTGTTTTTATATTTGCATTTTTACTTTAATGCTTGACGTACTTGGATTTATGTCTTCTCGAGAGGCAGCACAGCCTAGCGGTTTACAGTCATGCCTTTGGACACAGACAGGCTGAATTCGTGTCCCAGCTCCACCGCTGATTTGCAACACTGTTGTGCAGCCATGGGCAATGAGCAAAACTCACTCAACCTTGGATTTCTTGCATGAAAATTGAGAATAATAACTTCTTCAACGGGTTATTGTCTTAATGTTAAGTAAAATACTCCATGTAAAGCGTTTAACCCAGTGTGGAAATGCAGTAAGTACTTAGTAAACATGGGCTGTTATTATATTAATGATCCAAAGAAAAAAATTGAGAATTAAATATTTCCATGCTTTCACTGATTTCATTAATTTTTCCTCTCATTTACTTTGATTTACTTAAAGTTTTAACATTAAAGGAATCCATTTTAAAAACTCCAAAATTATTCACATTTGACATTTATTTACCACAAAAATATGTTTTTACTACATCTCAGATTTTTAATAAATCCTATAAGGCCAAAATGTCAGTCACCAGGAGTATTGAGTCTTAAGGGCATTTGTTACTATCTGGGAACAGAGATTCTTTCCAGAGTGTCAAAATGTGGGGCAATTCAATCCAGAACAGACAAGGATAATATGTTTTTGAAGTAGTTGGCAGTGGTTACTGGCTGAAACAAGGCACCAGCAAGTCTTGTCTGGTATTGGAGCTCATGCAGGAACGGATCCATGAGAAAGTGTCAGCTGATAGTCAATGTATTGGTTCATGCTGTTCAGATATTTATCAGTGAGTATGATTACAGAAAAAGCAGTGAGTCAGGAAAACTAACCTCTTTCCTCTCAGCAACTCTATGTCACAATTCATTGATGTTATTTAAGAATGGAAGAGAGATAACGTGTTATGGTATTCATTTCCCAAAATATTTGTGTATCAAATAGTCATGTTGTACACCTTACCTTACATATGTTATGTGTTGGTGATATCTCAATAATGCTGGAAAAAATGGAAGCGAGAAAGAAGGAAAAACATCATTTGGCTGCCTTCTTTTACATCTGCACAGAGAAGAACTACTTTTTGCTATCTTTTTTTTTTTCTCTCTCAATCTTTCCTATATGGCTAGAAGTAGTCCTTGAATTACAAGACCGGATTTATATGATGTGGATACTTGATGAAATAATTTTATATCCTTGAGAAAAGTAGTGTGGACAGTTCCAAAAACTTAAATGTATTCAGTTTAGGTCAACTTGCACCCCTCTCATACACAAAAGATCCAGAATATTTTGATATACTTTTATATATTTTTTGATTGAATACTTTTATATATTTTTTGATTGAATAATGGAAAAAATACAACAGTAGTTCACACAAGGAGGTCCTATGAATATACTAAGCAATTTCTCAGCACACACATTAGAGTGAACCCGGTCCGTTTGTGGGCTGGGAGGCTGTGGACCTGGAACTCAAACTGTATCATCCTTTCGATGTCCTGTTGAATTTAGTTTGCTAAAATTTTGTTAAGAATTTTTGAATGTGTGTTCATGAAGTATATTGGTTTATAGTTTTCTTGTAGTTTATTTGTCTGATTGTATATCAGAGTAATGGTAACCTCCAGAATGAGTTGGAAAGTTTTCATTTCTTTTGTATTTTCATTTCTTAATACCGGTTCATATTAAACTGTTATTTATTCTCTAAATGTTTGGTAGCAATTACCAATGAAGTCATTTGCTCCTAGCATTTACTTTTTGGGGAAGGTTTTTAGAAACAAATTTAATTTCTTTAAAAGATAAAGAGACATTTAGATTTTGGGGGGGGAGGCAAGCTTTAAGGAATTCATAAATTGCAAATGTTTTCAAATGTATTGGCTTAAAACTGTTCATAACATACTCTTATTTTCTTTTTAGTCTGTGGAATCTGTATTTATAGCCTCTCTTTCATTTCTGATATTGGTAACTTGTATCTTCTCTCCTTTGATTCTTGATTAGCCTAGCTAGAAAATTATCAATGTTATTTATCTTCCTAAAAAGGCTGTTTTCCATTTCACCAATTTTTCCCAATTGTATTTATTTCTTTTATTGAGTCCCTCATGTAATTTTCCCTCTCATATGATTTTAATTCCGCCTGAAGAATTGACTTTAACATGTTGTGTGGTTATTGTCTGCTGCTTTCAGATGTCTGGGAAAATCATCATTTTATTTTTATTGTTTGGAGGTCTTTTCATTGGGCATAGAATTCTATGTCATCCAATTTTCTGTTAGGATCTTACAGATGTTATTCCCCGGTCTTCTAGCTTGTATTATTTCCTGTGAGAAGTCTATTGTCATTTGTGCTATTACGATGCTATGTAATGATCTCTATTCTGGCTGCTTGGGATATGTTCTCTTCATTACTGGTTTTGTCATTTCATTATGATGTACATTTATGACTCTGCTTATTTGAACTTGTGCTTGTTTCTGTAAGTACAGTATTCATTAAATTCTTGTAATTATTTCTTCATTTTCTGTGCTCCACTCTGTGACTTCAAATATTTTTGTGTGAGGCCACACAAAGTTTCTTTATAGCTCATTAATTGTCAGTTGGTATATTTCAAGTTTTCCTCAGTTTTTCATTTCAGGGGATGCCTATTGTTAATCCTTTAAATTCAATAATCTTTTCTTCTATAAAATCTAATCTATTAATTCCATCCCATATATTTTTCATCTCATACATTGTATGTTTTTATTCCTAGAAGTTTAATTTTTGTTTTTTTTATATCTTTCGTGTTTCTTAGTCTCTATATTCTTGATATATAGAGTAGTTTATAATAGTCATATTAATGTCTTTTCTAATAGCTTATCATTTCTGCCATTTTGGGTCTACTTCTTATTGGTCATATTTTTTATTTGTTGCATATCTATTAATTTTGAATGGATTCCAGACATAAATTTTATGTTACTGGACATTAGTTTTTTAGTATTCCTTTGCATATTCTTTAGCTTTGTTCTCAGAAACAGTAAAGCTACATGAAAACAGTTTTGTTCTTTTGAGTGTTCTTTTAATTTTTTTAAAAATAATATTTATTTATTTTTAGAAAGAAGAGAAGGGAGGGAGAAAGAGAGGGAGAGAAACACCGATGTGTGAGAGAAACATCAGTTGGTTTCCTCTCTCATGCCCTCAACAGGGGACCTGGCCCACAACCCAGGCATGTGACCTGAGCGGGAATCGAACCATCAACCTTTTGGTTTGCAGGCTGGTGCTCAATCTACTGAATCACACCAGCCAGGGCTAAACACTTTTAGGTGGAACAGTAACAGCTTTTATTCTAGAGTAAATTTAGTCCTGTCACTGAGCTAATATCTTTCCGTATCTTCAACCAAAATCTTTATTATGAAGCAGAATTCTCTTCTCTGACCACTGAGAGAATAAACTATTGCTAGTCTTGTGTGAGGTTGAATGATCGCTCTGTATTCTCCTCAGTTTATCTTGCCCAGATATTGGTTAGTTTATTCTTACACATGCCCTGATCAGTACTCAGTGGAAGTCTTAAGAGGAGCCCTCTGAATATCTCCAGAGTTCTTTACTTGTCAAACTCTCCACTTCGCACTCTCTATTTTGTGAATTCTAGCTGTCTTGACTTCTCCAAATTCTCAGCAATAACTGGGGGGATCTGTTTAGGTCTCCCCTCCTGCTCTGCATCCTGGAAATTCTCTGCATATAGTAAGCTGGTTCCATTACATGGCGCTCTTCATTCTTCTCTGAGATCACTGTCTATCGTTACCTGTAGCCCAGTGATTGAAAACCACTGTTTCATAAATTCTATCCAGTTATTTTCATTGTTTAAAGCTCAGGGTAAATATGTTCCCTGTTACTTAATCATAGTTGCAAGTTGAACTAATTTGATATAAATTTAAATGCAGAATTGACTAATGTAATAAATCTATTTTAAAAAGAATAAGGCAAATGTAGGTCTACAGTTATTTGTATGGAAAATAATATAATAATAATACAATAAGTAATACATAAAGATACAAGAATAATCTCTGTGTTCTGCATACTCACAACTGTAAACCTACTTTGCCCCACCGTATATGTATTTGAGTCTGAAAACCTGTTTTCAGCAAACTTTATGACTCCCCCCCAGAACTCCTTTTATAAAGTATTATTATCAATGTATATGTGTACATCCTCCATCTATTGATCTATCTATCCATCTATCATATATCTATATGTCACCTATCTGTTTTGTCACCCATCAGTCATATCTCTATCTTTTGTGATTGCCTCAGTTGTTTATTTGTAATATAATTAATTAATAAATCACAAAAAATAAAAGCAAAACCATTAAAGCTAACTCATATTACTTCATTTTTTTCTAATGAGATAATGTAAGTATTGTTCTTATTTGAAACCTAATATATTTCATTAATTATTTCTGTTGCTTCTGCTGTTGCTATTTCCGTTGTTATTTAAATGTTCATGTAACTGCAGAACCAGCTCAAACGGGTCCTATCCTGTGTCTCAACAAGACCCAGGACTGAAGTAAAATCTTGGACACACCACATATGAGTAGCACTTGTGAACCTTTAACTGCTTTCCCCCTGCTCCCTGCCCCCCAAAATAGGACAGAGCAGAAGACAGAAAAATGGACTGGACAGATGACAGTTTTCTTCTATTGAGATTAGAAGCATGTAAGCACTCACATGTGAAAGAAGTTTTCACATTGTAAATTTTATGAAAATCTAAGCTGTTATTATTTTACCCATAGTTACCCACATTTTAAGCATAGTTAACACAGTACAGTAGATACTGAATTCCAGTTGAATGGTTTCTAAGTAACTGGGGGATTATCCTAGGAGGATTTGATTACTCATTGATTTCAAACATGGTACTTTTGATCCCAGTGCATATTACATACCCACCATGACAGTTTTGATTTTTAATCCTCAGTGGCTAAATTCTGTGATAAGGGTTTCTAAAACTTTCCCCAACAAAGGGTATGTCAATAGTATTTCTATCTTTTATGACGTCGGTTTGTCAGCTTCCTCTGTCTTTTTCTTTATATTTTCATTCTTGGAACTTGGGTTTATTTTTTTACAAGGTAATTTTTCAGTCTACTTGATCCAGCTAGAAAATTGGGTGACTTTAATGTTTAGTTGGTTGTAAAAGATTTTGTGACAGTGAAATACAATTCCCCTCCGTAGGATTCAAGCTTTGGTTTGATTAGCTTCCCTGAGCCTCACACAGTAAGGTATCCTAGGAAGCAGACTGGGAGTGGGTTGGGGCGGGGGGTGGTAAGGGGTTATTTGCCTGAGATGAATGCCCCGGAATTGCTTGTATTTAAAAATGTTATGCCATTTATTGGCTATATAATTGATTTGATAATCTTTTGCTGACTTATGACAAGATATATACGTATCTTAAAATATTTCTTTAGGATAAGTATTGTTATGGAACTTTTCAGATGTTTCTGCCACATTTAGGAGGATGTATTCTATTTTTTGGTAAGTTTCTCTAAAAGTAGCTGAATATTTACCAAGTGCCCAATCTGACTCTAGTTTTTTTCACACACATATACTTTATGTCTCTTGTTCCATCAATTACTCAATTTCTCTGATGCATTTTTTCTACCAGCCTGACCCACTCTTATTTTCTTGTTTCTTTTTAAAAATAAAGACTTTAATTTTTAAGTATATATATATATTTTTTTAAAGTTGTCATTTTTAAAAAATATTTATTTATTTATTTGTTTATTTATTTATTTTTAGAGAGAGGAGAAGGGAGGGAGAAAGAGCAATGTATGGTTGCCTCCTACATGGCTCTCACTGGGGACCCAGCCCGCAACCTAGGCATGTGCCCCGACTGGGAATTGAACTAGGACCCTTTGGTTCCCAGACCGCGCTCAGTCCACTGAGCTGCACCAGCCGGGCTATAATTTTTAAGTATATTTTATTGATTATGCTATTACAGTTTTCCCAAATTTTCCCCTTTTATGCCCCTCCACACTGCATCCCCAACCCTCCAGCATTTCTCCCTGTTTAGTTCATGCCCATGGGTTGTACATATAAGTTATTTGAATTCTCTATTTCCTATACCATTTTTTATCTCTCCCCATCTATTTTATGCCCACCAATTATGCTTCTTCTTCCATGTGCCTTCCCCCCATTCTCCCCGCCCCCCACCGCCACTGATAACCCTCCATGTGATCTCCATTTCTATGGTTCTGTTCCTGTTCTAGTTGTTTGCTTAGTTTTTGTTTTCATTGTTTTTCTTTTTTTAGGTTCATTTGTTGATAGTTGTGAGTTTGTTGCCATTTTACTGTTCATATTTTTGATCTTCAATTTCTTAGATAAGTCCCTTTAACATTTCATATAATAAGGTCTTGGTGGTGATGAACTCCTTTAATTTGACCTTATCTGGCAAATACTTTGTCTGCCCTTCCATTTTAAATTACAGCTTTGCTGGATAGAGTAATCCTGGATGTAGGTCCTTGTCTTTCGTGACTTCAAATACTTCTTTCCAGCCCCTTCTTGCCTGCAAGGTTTCTTTTGAGAAATCAACTGATTGTCTTATGGGAACTCCTTTGTAGGTGACTGTCTCCTTTTCTCTTGCTGCTTTTAATATTCTCTCTTTATCTTTAATCTTGGGTAACTTAATGATGATGTGCCTTGGTGTAAGTCCAGGAAGCCCAGAGAGTCCCAAAGAAGTTGGTCCCAAAGAAGAACACAGTAAAGACTTCAATTTTAGAACAGTTTTACATTCACAGCTGAACTAAGCAGAACATAGGGTGCTTACCTATCCCCATTCCCTCCACACTATTAGCATTACACATCAGAATACTACATTTTTTATAGGCTATGAACTACATTGACAAATCATTTCCACCAAGTCTATAGTTTACATTATTTTTATTATATATTCTATGAGTTTTGACAAATGTATAATAATACATATGTCATTATACTACCATAGACAGTAATTTAACTTCCCTAAAATTTTTCTTTGTTCTGTCTATTCATTCCTCTTCCTCTCCCAAAGCCTGTTAAATTCTGATATTTTTAATTTATAGTTTTACCTTTTCCAAAATGTCATATAGTTAAAATCATAAGGTATGTAGCCTTTTCAGATTGACTTTATTTTTTTACTTCATGATATATATTTAAGTTTCATTTATGAGGTTTTTTTCTTTTGGTGGCTTGATAGCTCATTTCTTTTTAGTGCTAAATAATATTCTAATGTCTAGATATATCACAGTTTATTTATCCATTAACTTAGTTGTTCCAAATTTTGGCAATATTGAATAAAGCTGCTACAAACGTTCTTGTATGATTTTTATTTGGATGCAATTTTTCAAATCCTTTGGGTAAATATCAAGGAGCACAGTTGCTAGATTGTATAGTATGAGTATGTTTAATTTTGTCAGAAATTGCCAAAATGTCTTCCAAATTGGCCATGTGTATTCCCACCAGCAACAAATGAGGGTTTATGTTGTTCTACCTCCTCAACAGCATTTGGCATTATCTAAAAGTCATCACGAAACTCGAGGTCATTTAGATTTTCTTCTATGTTATTTTCTAAGAGTTTTATAATTTTGCAAGTAACATTCAGGCCCATGGTCTATTTGGGGTTATATTTTTGAAGAGTGTATTTAATTTTTTTTTTTGCATGTGAATGTCCTATTGCTTCAGCATCATTTCTTGAAAGGATATTTTTTTACACATACAACTATGCTCAGTCCTACCTTCACTAAACAAAATACTTTGATATGACTAGGTATTTCCTCAAACTCCAGCCCAAGTTATTAAAAAAAGAGTGTTCTGTTTTCAACCTCCACTTCTACACACTTCCTTAGTAATCCCTGAACTCTGTCTCACAAGATCTTCATGCTACTAAAACCATTACTGAAATAAGGGCTGTTCCACTCCTTAAAATTGTCTCAGGAGTTCTGAGACAGAGGGTTATACTTGTTCTTGTGTGAGCTTATGTTCTTTGTCTCCTTTGCTGGTTCTTCTTCCTTCACCCCCAGTCATGGAAGTTCCCCAAAATTCTATGTGCTTCCATTCTCTTCCTCCTTTACATTTCATCTGCATTTCATTGGGATTTAATGAATTAAAAACTCATTCCAGTGACATGGCCCTTCTTCTTTTTCTGTCCCACAAGTACAGGTATAATTGAACCTATACCCCTACGTGACACAGTACAATGTTACTTGATAATAGTAGAGAAAAGTGTCATTATTTTCTTCTGATGGTAACTCCTGCTTGATTTCCCATTAGCATAAATTGCACAATCATGTCCCCAAAGTCCCAGGACTCAAATACCACATTTGACTTTTCCTTCTCCTACAATTTGTCTGTTGCTAAATCTTGTAAGTCACATACTTTTATTTCCACAGTGTGTCCTTTTTTCTATTCCTTGTGTCCCATTTATACACTTATCATTAGAGTTCATACATCATTACATCTCGCCTGGGTATTTGTAATAACTTCTCAGCTAGTTTCCCATCACTGGTCTCCACTCATTTCTATTTATCTTACGCTATTGCCAGATCAATTTTCTGTATAGTTCAAATCACATCGTATTTTTATAAAAACTCTGCTATTTGAGCTTTCAAGATGCCCCCACTCTATGTTTTAAGCTCATTTTTCAGGCAGATTGCTGGAAGTTTTGAAAAATTTTGTATAAAATGATTATGAAGACATGTAGCAGGTCTCTAATACAGAATTTATTAAGAATTTGAAGTATAAAAATTTCTTCTATTTTGGATACATCAACCTAGTAAAACAAATAAACAAACCAAAAAACCCATCCTTTGAAAAAGACCATGCTGTTCTCTTCATTTTCAATTATCAAAGGTAGTAACAAGTAAATTGTTTGGACTGATGTGACACATTTGTGAATGTATCAAATATGCAAATATGACTTGTTAGAGACCCACTTTAATAATAAAGAAACAAATTGGTTTAAATAAAAGAGATAGAAAAATATATGCCTTGCAAAACCAGCCTACAGAAAGCTAGAGAAACTCAAAAGAATATGCAGAAAACAATTATAATTAAGAAATACATTTAGCAATATTTCTAGATGCAAAATTAATATGAAAATTAATTTTATTCCAGTATACCACAGAAATGAAAACTTAAATGAAATAATACAGCTTAAATAGCATCAAGAAGCAAAGAGTATGTCAGAGTGAATCTAACAAAGCATATAAAAGACTAGTAGGCTGAAAACTATGAAATATTATTGAAATTATTAGAGGGCACATAATTAAGTGGAGGGGTATAACATATTCATGTAGAGGAAAATTCATTTAAAAGAGTCCCTCCAAGAGGGGGGAGAGGGGAAATTGGGAAAGGGACATCAAGGAGCCTGTATACAGGACACAGGGGCAGAACAAAAGGGGGAAGGTTTGACGGTGGGAGGTGGGAATGGGTGGGATAGGGGGGCATGATGGGGTAAAATGGGAACAACTATACTTGAACAACAATGAAAAAATGAAATCTTCTCTCCAAGTTGATCTATAGATTCAAATCCCATAAAAAACACCTACTGTCTTTCAGAAATTTAAGATTATTCCAAAATGTTTTTGGAAATAAAAATATCCAAGAATAGCTAAGGTAATCTTGGAGAAGAATGAAAATGGAAGAGTCACATTATCAGATATCAAACATAGTACAGGAAAAAAAAAAAACATAGTATAGAGTTACTTTAATTTAAGCAGGATTGTGTTGTTAGAATGTACAAAGGTTCTCATAAAGTAGAATAGCTCATGAACAGCACACATGCCAACAATTTAGGACAAGGTGACACATAAACACAGGCAGTAAACTATAATCTCAATAAATGGTTCTAGGTGGATTGGATATCTATATGAAAACAATCCTGCCCTGGCTGGTGTAGCTCTGTGGATTGAGCACGAGCTGGGAACCAAAGGGTCGCCGGTTCAATTCCCAGTCAGGGCACATGCCTGGGTTGCAGGCCAGGTCCCTGGCGGGGGCCACTTGAGAGGCAACCACACATTGATGTTTCTCTCCCTCTCTTTATTCCTCCCTTCCCCTCTGTCTAAAAATAAATAAATAAAATCTTTTTTTTTCTTTTTTTTTTAAAGATTTTATTTATTTATTTTTTAAGACTTTACTAATGTAAGTAAAATCTTTACCACCATAAAGATAATGAATATATCTGCTGTTCCCCAAGAATTTTCTTGTGCCCCATGGTACAAGAAAATGTCTTCCTATTTCTTTCTGGGATAGAAAAGACACTGCTTTGACTGTAAAATTATCAAACTAGCAAGAATTTACTTATTTATAAGATAAATGCATCATTGGCACTGAGAGTTCATGTAAGGTTTCCCTATTCATGGACAACTAAAAGAAATTTATAATAGTGTAGCTGAAAGAAGAGGTTCTATGGAAAATAATGTCACAGGGTGATCTGATCATAAATTGTTACTTGGGAAGGTCGTGGTGGGTGGTCACACTTCAACATAAAAGGCAAGGTTTATCCATCGTTTCGATGTGTCCAGGTTAACACATCTTTGAAATAAGCTTTGACAACATATTGAGTTTACTATCCTATAATCCAATCACTGCCTTGCTTCTCCCACTTCCTTGTAATCTTCCTTCAATCCCCTCCTTAACTTCAAATGCATAAAAAAAGCTGGCTCAAATAAATGCATAAACATTCTCTACAGGTTTGACTGTTTCCTACATTGACAATTAGAGGGAAGAGTAGTTATAAGAATCACATCTGGCCCTGGCTGGTGTAGCTCAGTGGATTGAGCGCGGGCTGGGAACCAGACGGTCCCGGTTCAATTCCCGGTCAGGGCACATGCCTGGGTTGCAGGCCAGGTCCCCAGTGGGGGCTATGTGAGAGGCAACCATACATTGCTGTTTCTCTCCCTCTCTGTCTCCCTCCCTTCTCCTCTCTCTAAAAATAAATAAATAAAATCTTAAAAAAAAAAAGAATCACATCTGAAAAAATATTTATGACCTTATCCTATACTGGTACCATGGATTGTTGAGGAATAACATGAGAAGACAGGGTTAGAATGATAGATTCTGTAACACAAATAGGAGGCAGGGAAAGGAAGCTATCATCTACCATGGGGTGTCAAAGATAGACTCCTGATTTCCCTAGGACTGGCCCTGACTGTAGCATTCTACACCGTTGTGGTAAAAATTAGATACACACATTTCACTCATTATAACTGATAGATTTTAGCAACGAGAAACATCTGTCATGATTTATTTTCCATGTCGTTCACTTGCTATGTTTCAGAGCTACTAATGAGGATGAAAACAATCAATTCATGGATAAGATTTTCTGTCCTCTTAACTTGTTGTGCTCTTCCAGAATCAACCACGACATAGTGAATTCCCATTAGGAATTCTCGATTGACAATGCCAGAATTTAACAGATGCACGCCAGGTGAAGCTCTGAGTTCATAATAGTGAAGATCGTATTGATAGCCATTTTACATTCACATAATAGGGACTGAAGTGAGAGAAAAAGGGAGTTCTATTTATCTACAGGGAAAGATAACCAAAATATTCTATTTATCCTGGCTGTGAAATCTTTTTGAGTGCCTTGAAGCAGTAGCAGCTTGTTTTTTTTTCTAAGTTATTTTCAAGAATGTTGTATCTCAGTGTGAATAGGTGACATGGGGTTTGCTGTTTTCATTGTCCTCAAGCAGTCACACTGTTAGACCTTAATCATTTGTGTTCACTGTGCCTTGTCGAATTGTTAGGATATTTTTCTACCTGTGCCCCCAGGAATGTAATTAAAATGTTATTGCAACATTAGAAAGAAAACAAAAATCATACAAGCCCCTCACCTTTTATTTTATTTAGCTTCAATTTTCAGGCCTGAATTTCCATATTTTGGATGTTATTAAAATTTAACCCTTGAGTTTTCTGCTGTTACGTTAGAAGAAGGAAATGTTTCAGATGGGATTGACTTCGATACTTTTAATAACAGTGAACCTATATCTATCTAAAGTATACTTTTAGAAATGTAATACTTGAAAAGATCTGTAGTAGTGTCCCCCTAAAGATATGTCTACCCAGAACCTCAGAATGTAGCCATATTTGAAATAAGGACCTTTGCAGACATAACTAAGGAAGCTATGCTGCCATATGCCGAACAGCTTCTAAAGCAAGCAAAAGCTGACAGAGGCAAGGAAAAATCCCTTTCTAGAGCTTTCAGAGAGCATGGGGTCTGCCAACACCTTGATTGCAGATTTTAACTTCAGAACTATGAGAGAATACGTTTCTCTCATTCTCAATCATCAGCTTGTGGTTATTCATTATGATATCCCTATGAAATACACATGGGTTTTGTTACTGGAAGTGGGATGCTGCAGTAACAATACTTAAATATATTAAAATACCTTGGACTTGGGTAATGGATAGATGCTGGAAGAGTTTAAGTCATGTGATAAAAAAAATTTACATTGACTTGAAGTGACTGTTGGCAAACATATGGGTACTAAAGCATATTCTGGTAAGGGCTCAGAAGGAAGTTAAGGCCATGGCAGAGAAAGCTTCTGTCATTTAGAGAATATGGTCATGAACAGAATCTTGGTAGAAATATGAACATTAAAGGTACTTTTGCGAGATTTCAGAAGGAAATGAGGAACATATTATTGCAAACTGGGAGTAAGGCAACTTTTGTTGTATATGGTATCAGAAAACTTGGCTAAATTGTATTCTACTGTTGGGTGAAGAGCAAAGCTTTTAAAAGTAAACTTGGATATTTCACTGAAAAGCATTCCAGTCAATGTATGGAAGATGCATCTTGGTTTCTTTTTTACTGCTTATTATGATAAAATGAGAGAGAAAGAAATAAATTGGAGAAGGAATTGTTAAGCAAAAAAGAACCATCATTTGATGATTTGGGAGATTCTTAGTCTATCCAGATCGCAAAGGATGCTAAAATTAGGAAATTCACTGTTGAAAAAGTGTATCTCAGAGAGAGAACTAATGTTGTGACTGGACAGACTTTTGATAAAGAGATGACGCATGTGACTAATAGACCTAATTATACATCTGAGCAGACACCAGGAATAGAGTTGTGGTTGTCCAGGAAAAACCTGTGTGGACCTTTTTGTCTACAAGTGCATATTTCCATGACATACTTGTGGGAGGCTCACAAGGGTTTGAGAAGGCCATATCTGCAGAAACACTGCTGGCCTGTGCTAACGGGACAGAGTCTGGATTAAATAAAAGAAGGTTGTCAGACTCCCCAGAATTCTTACAGGCAGGAAACAGGCTGATAGAGCTACTCAGTTAAACACATTTCTTATCCTTCAGGAAAAAACAGACATGACTCAGAGTCAGAGCTTTGGGTGCAGTGGCCTAGGTCCTGGGCACAAAGGCCTCTGAGGCTTGAAGGGTAGGTTCAGAGGCACAAAGAGTGAAACCAAGAGCCCTAGAAGACATACTGAATACAATATCTATTTTTGGAAATAAATAAACATGAAAACAATGTAAATAATAAAATATGAAAGAAGACTATTTTCACATAGAGAATCTAATTATAAATAAATGTATGTTAAAATTATTTTTATAAATCAAGCCAGATCCAGAGCAGCAAGCAAGCTGAGATGCTATCATTTTCTGGAGGGCTCTGGCCAATGCACGGAGCCTAGATTTGGGTGAATATACAGAGGGGATGGAAGAGAAATCATGGGAGCTACTGCGAAGCTGAATCAGAGACTCTGCTCCTACGCAGTGCTGTGTGAAATAGAGGAGTGGGGCAAGCTCCACCTTGCAGTGGGAGGTGTGAGGGCACTTGCCTATTTTATTTACTAAAAGTGTTAGGAAGGAGCAAGAAACATCTGTACAACAAAACAAATACACATTTACAAATAAAACTAAACAGAATTTCTAGAAATAAAAATATATACATTGAAGCTAAATTACTGAGATTGTTGAACATAGCTGGATAGAGAATTTATTTTATTTTATTTTTAAAGATTTTATTTATTTTCAGAGAGAGGAAAAGGGAGGGAGAAAAAGCAATGTATGGTTGTCTCTCACATGGCCCTCATTGGGGACCTGACCCACAACCCAGGCATGTGCCCCAACTGGGAATTGAACCGGGACCCTCTGGTTCCCAGCCCGCGCTCAATCCACTGAGCTACACCAGCCGGGTGGATAGAGAATTTAGAGTATTAGTGAACTTGGAAAAAGGTCTAAGGAAGTTGCACTCAGAATAAACAAGGTAGCTATTAAAGATGGGAAAAGGAAGTTGCAGAGCTGAACAAAAAAGTAAAACATACATTTAATTGGAATCCTAAAAGAAGAGAATAAAATGGAGGAGGAGTAACATTTAAAAAGAAAATGACTTAGAATTTTCTAGAATGGATGGAATACATGAATCTTTATTTTCTAAGCACAATGAAAAACAAATAAAATTATAAAAAATCATACTCATATATATCAAATGAATAATAATGATTTAAAGCACTAAAAAATTGAGAAGATTTTTAAAGAATTCAGAGAGAGGAGAGAAAAAGAATGTTGCTTTAAAAATTAATAAAATAAGTTCCTACATAAATAAGCAATGATAGAATAAATCAATAGCAATTATGTTTAAAGTAAGGATTCAAAATAAAGCCAGAATTATAGTCTTGAACTAAACTGGAGAGATATCATTTGGTGGTAATCAGAAATCCAGTGTTTCACAATACTTTGACATTAAGTTTAGACTTTTCATGGTTAAACAGGCAAGTTTAAAATGTACAATTCATATAACTTTTAATTTAGTGAGTGGTGGATAATAGCTAGTACTTACAGACACTATGTACAAGATACTGTTCTAAATGATGTACATGGTGTGAAGTATTTTCATCCTCACAACAGCCTTAGGAGGAGGGTGCTATTCGGTTCCGTGCTCAAAGTCATAGAACGGATAAAGGCTAAAGCTGAGATTTCAAGCCAGGAAGCCTGACTCCCGGGCAAACTCTTAACCAGCAAAACATAGCCTCTCTATAAAACTGAGAACATTAGAACTAAATCCAAATTAATTTGTGAATAGTTTCTTTATGTTGAGCACATTCAACAAGTATGTATTGAACTCACTCTGTGCAAGGTACTATTTTAGGCACTGGGAGGCCCCAATAAACAATAAAAAAAAGTCATGATTTTATGGAGCTTATACTTTAATGAAATAATGTAAATAAAATAAACATTGTACTTATAAGATTAAAAAGTCTCCAATTAATGTAAAAAATAAATTTTAAAAATACTAGCTATATGTTCCTTAAAAGAGGCATAAACAATCTCAAGGACATGTAAATTATGAAATAAGCTAACAATCATGAACCAACAATAAGAACTAACAGAAATCCAATGCTTCTATTCAACATATTAACATCAAACTACATAGATTTCGGGGGGTGGGAATAACATCAATTGAGATAAAGAGATCTGCTATGCTTTGATAAAGATTCAATTTATGAGTATGGTATTTTATTCCTAATGTTCTATGAAGCTAATATAGCTTAAAATGTATTTAGTCAAATTAAAAGGAGGAATTGAAAAATTGATTTTTAACATACCTCTTACCTATTCGTAGATCAAGCAGACCAAAAAAAGTCAATGAGAATAGAGATTTCAATAATGCAATTAACAAGCCAAATCAAATAGGATACCTGAAGAACATTTCAACCCCCAAATATTTCAATTCCAAAATAATATTTTTAAAATGTTAATATAAATTAACATTTATATGTTAATATATTAACATTTAAAATGTTAATATAAAAATAATATAAATTATTTTATATTAAACATATACTTCTAAAAACCTAAAGAACTTAAGGAAAAAATCTCAGTGAAAATTATACTTAGAACTGAACAAAAAGACTTCTTAGCAAAATTGTAGAATGCAAAAAAGTAGTTATTAGGAAGAATTTATAGCCTTACATCCATTAATTAGGAAAACATAAAAAGAGAGTGAGCTAAGCATCTAATACTAGAAGTTAGGTAAATAATTTTTTTAAAAAATCAAAATAAGAGAGAAAAGTAAAAAGAATATACAAAGTTAATAGAAAAGATTATCAAGACTAAGCTGTTATTCTTTGAACATGCTAATAATGTTGACAAACCTCTAGCAAGAGTAACAAAGATGCTAAAACAGGAACATCTCTGGTGCATGAAGATGGTGTGACTGGAGCACAGTGGGGAAAAGCCAAAGATATGGTCCAAGAGATGGCCAAGGGCTAGATCACATAGGCTTTATAGGGCACTGTAAGAAATTTATTCTAGTAAAATTGGGAGCTATCAGAATGCTTGTAAAGTAAATTTTGCTATGAGCAGTGCTTTTTCAGATATGACCCTATTCAGAAAAACTGTGTAGGAGCCAGAGACATATTTAGTTAATGGAGGTTGACATTTTGTATAAGTAGCTCCCATCGTTGTGTATAGAACACAGTAATAAATCAATAAATGCTATGTAAACAAAAGTGAGAAAAAATATATGATGGAAACTGTTCAAAAGACATGGGAAGCTTAGTAAGAACTATTTGAGAGGTCATGTGGGATGGCAAAATGACCACAGAGTTTTGAGTAAGAGACCTGAGTCAGAGTCTCTTCCCTTGCCTACGGGGGGCTTCCTGTGCATCTTGCTTGCTTCACTTGTACAAGGAGAGTAGCACTGTATCAGATCTGTATTTACTGCAAAAATACAATTTAAGAGACAATTCAAAATCTCAATGGTTTACAACAATATACATACCTTCCACACTCATAAACCTGCAGGTCACCTGGGGAAGTTTTCTTTCAGATGCAGGTCATGTTCAGATGCAGAGCTGCTCTGTGCCTCTCATTCTGGGATGCAGTCTTGAAGGGCATCCATTGCTTGGCACATTTTTTCTTATAGTGGAGGACAGAAGCTCTTCAGTGGGCCAGCAGAAAAACATGGCGTCTAAGGCCTGACAGCTCGCACACCATCTCTTCTGCCAGCATTTATTTGGCCAGAGAAAGTCACAATGCAAACCCAGTATAGGATGAACTGGAGTTGGAGAAAGAATAACAATAAAGAATAAACAAAAGACAATTTGATAATCCAGGAATGAACAATGAAGCCTTGAGCTGAGATAGTAAGAGTGGCAATGAGGAAATTAGACCCTGTAAGGATGAACCAAAATACTGAGCCTAAAGAGGTGCCAGCCTCAGTTACCTAGGGAGATTTAGGTTAATGTATTGTTACAGAATCCAATTTCATGAAGAAGATAGTCAGCAGTGTCATTCAGAAACAGAGAAATATATGAGGAGATACCAATCAGTTTGTTAAGGCTTGATTATGGGTCATTGGTGGTCTTTACAAGGAAAGTTTGACTCTTTTTGAGAGATTTGCATAGGTTTATAAGGCAGGAAAAAAGCTTTATTATCTAACAAAGACATTATACTGCTCACTGTAAACAAGTATAATATCTGCATGCTTTGCTTTCCTTTTACAAATACCTGTTTTCAGTAGTTCTGATATCTCTGATATCTACTAAGCAGCTATTGAAATCTCAGGTAACGTGGTAAAACATCGATTAAACTAGACTGCTTGTGAAACAGGTGCCCTGATTAAGTTTATTTTCTGGTTAAATTAGAAGCTTCTTTTATTTCATTCCTTATTGATGGCAATCTTCATAAAATACATATATCTACTTTCTTGTGAATGGAGGAGAATGAAGATAATTTATCTTTACTGTGATTTGATGTGATAAGGTGCCCATGTAGGATAGGCATTTGATTAGCATGTGAATTCAACTTAGATCCTCAATCAGAATGAATAGATCTGATAACCTTAATCTCTGAGGTTGTTTTGAGCAACAGTAGGGTCATAGCTTCAGAAAATTGATCTGCTGAGTTGTACTGTTGCTGTTATTTATTTTGATGTAATTTATATTAACCAGAATTTTGTTTTTCTTTAAAGCTCAGAAACGCAGAAAATCCAGAGTTCTTATTACACACAAAACAATATGGCATTTTCTAAAGGAAATCAAATTGACATAGTTTTCAAAAAATGATGCCAACCTTTAAAGAAGGCTAAGACATATCTTTCTCTTCATGAACAAGTTTTCTTCACACTGCTAGTTTCAGACAGGTTGCAGGGCCGCACCTTTGGGTGAGCACTGAAGGTGGAATGCCTGGT
>PVJI01025344.1:0-20463 GCA_004026765.1 Micronycteris hirsuta | reverse complement strand
AGTTGCTCCATTTACATATGCTCTATTTTCACATATAGCAGTACTTCTTTAGGCTTTTTTCTTCAAATAAAATATTTATATCTGATGTAATCAAAAAAGTGATTAAAAAGTACAGATCTATTACCTTGTACCTGAGAGATTCATCCATCTTCAATTATTCACCAGTCTTTCCAGCCTTTTCTATTGTATTTAATCAAAAAGAGCAAGAATCTTGTTTTCCTCATGTTTTGATGCAGCATTTGATATTAGCATGCTAAATTACTATTTGAAGGTCAATATACAATAAATTTATTAGCTCATTGCCAATGCCAGAGAAAGTATAAAATATAAATAAATTTGAGCTAAGTTTTCAGAATTTATAATTTTAAAAATTCAGTTTGTCATCAAAACAGTGACTAGCAGCAAGTCATAACAATGCTGAGACATACATATCTAAATACTCACTACAGTCTCTTCCATATCTGTATTTCTGATTTCATCTACGAGTATTTACTTAGCAGTAAATGGGATCAAGGATCTAGGGAGGGAAGCAAATAGACAGAAAACAACCTGCTGTTTGCTGTTCATCTGCACTTGAAACTAACCTTTACAATTCATTATTTGGAAATAAAGTTCATAGTTTTATGCAATAACTCTTTTAGGCCAAAATACTTGGAAAATTCTCTCTTTTAAGGATTACATGGTATAGTTAGATATCTCTATTGCTCAAAGATAAATAAAATAAAAATAAATACTCTTGATTCTGTTACTGACTCCCTTTGGACCAAAATACAATGTTACTGGAACAAGCTATTCTTATTGTCAATGAAATGCTTTCTAATTGTTTAAAAAAAAAAAAAAAGCTACCATGGAGGTAAATTAAGAATTGTTCCTGGGCAATCTATTTAGGTTTTAACCTTACTGATTTAGCCACTGCATAAACTCTTCCTTTTGCTCAGACTATCCATTCCTTTGTTTCACTTATGTTTTAAGTCCTAATTCAAATAGGTACTCCTTTGCGGAGCCTTCCCTGTGGATCTAGACAAGATCAATCAAACACGTCTGCGTGCTCACACTGCACTTTGGATAAGCCTCCACAATTCAATACCATTTATAAGTACCCAGTACGTTGGGCGCCAATTAACTGCATTGTTTCCAAACATTTTTTCTCACATCACTGTGAGCCTGTCCAGACAAGGAACCTTAAAATGCATTTTTATCCACTCAGTACAAATCACAGAGGTTGGCAGATAATAGGTTTTAAACAAATGTTCATATTTTAATAAAACTATACATTTTATTAACAGAAATATCTGTATAACTATATTTGCCTAAAATATAAAAACTATAATTTGATCACCATCTTCAAGTTTTATTATTCTAATGCAAAATTTGATTCTTGACCTTACTCTACAGTTGAAATTGATATAAATAATTCCTTAGCATCAATGTTTTCCACATGTCTTGTCTTCATTCCTGACTTTTTCTTTTCATTTTACAAGGAAAAATCAATTGCTGAAATAATTTTATCTCTAAATCAAGAGTTATTCTTTGAATGCTTTATTATATTGGAGTCAAACAGAACTATGTTCAAATCTCACAGCTCAGTTACTTACTAGCCATGTGATCTTGCTCAGTTTCTTCATTTATAGAATAGAAATAATAAATACTATCTGTTTCCTAGAGCTATTGTGAAGAGTAAATTATATAACATATTTTAAGCACTGGCACATACTAAACATTCAGAAGACAGGTAGCTGTTGTCTCTGCCATACAGATTTAGCCCTGGCCCAGCGATGATTATGGTCTTCCTTTAGACCACTGGTACTCAAAACAGGTAAGTTTAACAAAGAACAAAAAAACTACTTGTGTAACTCATAAAAATACAACTGATATTTAACATTTCTTTCTGAGATTTTTCTGTTAGTGGAAGGTCAAGGGAGATATGGTATAGGTACACAGAATTAGAAAACTATCCCCTGATAACTTTGCTATCGTTGTTTTCAAAATTAAATTTATTAACCTTGTTTTCATTCCCAAATCCACTTATTAACAGCCAAAATGCTGCATTTGTTAAAATTCCAAATTCAAATTTTCTATTTTCATTACCATAGAGATTTTATTCAACAAAATATTTATCTATACAGCCAGTTCTCTTATCAATAAATTAATTAAAATAATGTATTACTTTTAAATTTTTATGAAGACTGAGATCTAGAAAACACATCTTCCCTCTATAATCTATTCCTAATTTGGAGTTTATTAGTTTTTAAAAATGAGAAAGCCCCTCTCGTCATCGCTGTCACTGTATGAGGAGAATTCTTTGCTATTATCACTGTGGTCAGACATGCCCAGGGCTCGGCACTGCTCTTCCATTGCGTCAGAAAGGCCTCCATCCTGTCTGCTGGTAAAGTTTCCATGTTTTACTATTGTTCAGCTTAGTTATTTAGCTCAGCATTTTATTTCAGTCTCTAAGCGAGAAATAAAAATACTGCAGTAGCCACAGATTCACTCATTAAAAATATAATAACAATTGAAGGTCTACTATGTATCAGGCACTGTTTTAGGCATATCCCTATTCTCATGAAATTTATTCTAGCAGAGGGGAACAAAAATTAAACAAGTAAACGTACTAATATGTTTTGTGTTAGAGGATGATACCTCTGCGAAGAAAAATAGAGTAAGTTAAGGGAGATAAAGAATCACAGGAGGGGCCTGGCTGGTGTAGCTCAGTGGATTGAGCGCAGGCTGGGAACCAGAGGGTCCCGGTTCAATTCCCAGTCAGGGCACATGCCTGGGTTGCAGGCCAGGTCCCCGGTGAGGGCCATGTGAGAGGCAACCATACATTGCTCCTTCTCTCTCCCTTCTCCTCTCTCTGAAAATAAATAAATAAATAAATAAATCTTAAAAAAAAAAAAAAAAAGAATCACAGGACGGATGCTGCAATTATTTGTAATGCATCCTGGGAAGGTTTCTCTCTGACAAGTTACTTGAGCAGAGACCTAGCTGAGGGGAAAGTAGCAGTCCACGTGGATACAAAGGGAAGAAGCGTTGAGGAGAGGAAAAAGAACACGCAAAGGCCATGAAGCAGGAACATGTTTGAAGTATTCCAGGGAAAGAAAGGTGATTTCCGTGGTAAAAGAAGAGTGAGCGGGGAAGGCGGGGGTGTGGAAGGTAACAGATAAAGTTAAACAGGCGGCATGGGGTTATATCATGTATGATCTCATAGGCTAGAGGGCCTTACTTTGGGTCTTACTATGAGTTATAAGGGAAGCCCTCAGAGTACACTAAGCAGAGAAATAACATAATCTGAATTATGTTTAAAAATTATGACTATTCTGTGAAAAATAAACTACAAAGAACAAAGGTAGAAACGGAGACTAAAGGCACAGATGGCAGACTCATGTCAAATGTAAATGATTAGCCACAGGAGAAATAAAGTTTCCTGGACTTAATTAATGAACACGGTGACCCTGACCCTCTATTCCCTGTGACAAGATTGCAAAAGATGTTAGCGCCTGTTACATGTCAAACACAACAAAACTGTTTGCCAACAAATTAGTCAGACCTCAGGAAAAATATAATTGTTTGCATAATAAATGACACTTCATTTACAAGTCTTTCCATACTGTACATTAATCCTTAAAGCTTTAGATATGTATCTCCGAATCTGTCAGATTCATGAAAGTCAAAACTACAAAGATAGGAATAAATTATTCCACTTCCAGGAATAGCAGACTAGAACCAACCCTCCCACTAAAGATTAACTAGAGAAACTAGACAAAAAAATAATTAAAAAAAAAATTAAAAAATATTTGTTTGAAGGCATGGGAGTAATATCATGTAGGATCTCATAGGCTATGTTAAGGCCTAACAACAAAGTAATGATTTATAGCTCAGGATCCAGGAGCAGCCCTTTGGAGTAAACTCAGTCTTTGGAGGCATTCCTGACTTCTTCCTTAACAAAAGTAAATATTCAAATGGCCAATTTAAAAAAAAAAAAAGTAAAGATACTCCATTTTATTAGCAATGAAGAAAACAAATGTTAAAACCACAGTAAAATACCACTGTACACTCACTACAATGGCTCAAACTAAAAAGACATCAACAGGTTCTGGTATTGATGTGAAATAATCACAACTTTTATACACTGTGTGTGTAAACTGTACAACTACTTTAAAATTAAACATATATGTAATATATACGTACACACACACACACACACACACACACACCAGGTTGGTAAAAAAGTCCATGTGGTTGTTTATAAAATAGAAGACAAATTTTTCATTTTCACCAATAATTTACTTCATGGATTTATATATTTTGAGTATGTCGGCTATCTCCCATGTGGTATAACATTGTTTGCTCTCAATGTATTGATTTAATCGCTATCAACTTCAACTAGTCTACTAGTCCAACCACGGAGCATGGTCCAGTGAGAAATCTCCAGCACAAAACTTCACCAACCACTTTTGACACATTCAATCAGTCACAGCACCTTCTCCATACTTTGCACAAATCTATTTTTTCTGTTTCAGTTGTGTTTTTACCTTTATTGAAATAATAAAGTATAATATGCCAAAAACGTTACATATTTTCATCCATCTTCAATATTAAAATGGCTACACAAAAATTCACCAATTTTGAAGTTTTTTTTAATGCATGCTGATATGACAGCTGTCACAATATAATCTAACAAAATTGTTTTGAATGAAGTTAAAGACAACTGAGCACTACTAGAGCCAGCTTACAGAAAAAAAGGAATAGGCTTTTTAGCCAGCCCAATATATATATATATAAAACTTTAATAGATTGTAAAAATGACCCCAATTCTTCACCTTTTCCTAAAGATATTATCTCTGAAAGGACTCAGTAGTACCTTCTATCAATAATTAAAATCTATTTCCCTATTCCTTGAATCTGGCCTTTATCTTTTCTAGCACATTCTAAAATTTTTTCTTTTATAATATATTTTATTGATTATCCTGTTACAGTTGTCCCATTTTTTTCTCCCCTTTATTCTCCTCCCTCCTTCATTCCTCCTCCCACCATCATTCCTCCACTTTAGTTCATGTCCATGGGTCATACATATAAGGTTCTTTGGCTTCTCCATTTCCCATACCATTCTTAACCTCCCTCTGTCTATTTTGTACCTACCATTTATGCTTCTTATTCCCTCTACCTTTTTCCACATTCTCTCCCTGCCCCTTCCCCACTAATAACCCTCCATGTGATCTCTGTATCTGTGAATCTGTTCCTGTTCTAGTTGTTTGCTTTTGTTTTTGTTTTAGGTTCAGTTGTTAATAACTGTGAGCTTGTTGTCATTTCATTGTTCAGAGTTTTGATCTTCTTCTTTTTCTTAGATAAGTCCCTTTAACATTTCATATAATAAGGGCTTGGTGATGATGAACTCTTTTAACTTGACCTTATCTGGGAAGCACTTTATCTGCCCTTCCATTCTAAATGATAGCTTTGCTAGACAGAGTAATCTTGGATGTAGGTCCTGGCCTTTCATGACTTGGAATACTTCTTTCCGACCCCTTCTTGCCTGAAAGGTTTCTTTTGAGAAATCGCTGACAGTCTTATGGGAACTCCTTTGTAGGTAACTGTCTCCTTTTCTCTTGATGCTTCTAAGATTCTCTCCTTAATTTTAATCTTGGCTAATGTAATTATGATGTGCCTTGGTGTGTTCCTCCTTGGGTCCAACTTCTTTGGGACTCTCTGAGTTTCCTGGACTTCCTGGAAGTCTATTTCCTTTTCCAGATTGGGGAAATTCTCCTTCATTATTTGTTCAAATAAGTTTTCAATTTCTTGCTCTTCCTCTTCTTCTGGTATCCCTATGATTCAGATGTTGGAACATTTAAAGATGTCCTGGAGGTTCCTAAGTCTCTCTTCATTTTTTTGAATTCTTGTTTCTTCCTTCTGTTCTGGCTGAATGATTCTTTCTTCCTTCTGGTCCACACTGTTGATTTGAGTCCTGGTTTCTTCCCATCACTGTTGGTTCACTATACATTTTCCTTTATTTCACTTAGGATAGCCTTCATTTTTTCATCTAATTTGCAACCATATTCAACCGATTCTGTGAGTATCCTGATTACCAGTGTTTTGAACTGTGCATCTGATGTTGGCTATCTCTTCGTGGCTTAGTTGTATTTTTTCTGGAGCTTTGATCTGTTCTTCCATTTGGACCATTTTTTTTGTCTCAGTGCACCTGTTGTGTAGTAAGGGGTGGAGCCTTAGGCGTTCACCAGGACAGGGTAACCCATGTCACTGTGTTATGATGCTGTTCATGGGGGAGGGGACCAAGGGGAAACAATGCCACTTACTCTGCTCTCTGCTGGCTTTCAGTCACTTCCCCCACTACCCACAATCAAATTGGGTCCTTCTGGTGCTGATTCCCGGTAGGTGAGTTTGTGTACGTTCTAGGACCCTGTGGGTCTCTCCAACTAGCTCTCCTGTGAGGCTAGGAGTGTCTCCTGCTGCTGCCTCACCCCCCAGAAGTGTTTTCAATCAGAGGTTTGAGGCTTTATTTCCTGGTACTGGAGCCCTGAGTTGCACAGTCTGTCTCGCTCCTCAGTTGTTCCCCCTGGTTTATCCACACGTGAATGTGGGACCACCCAGTCCACAATCCGCCACCTCACTGGGTCCGCCAGGTGTTGCCTTGTCACAAGTCCTCTCTGCCCAGCTGCTCATCTTCACCCCTCCTACTGGTCTAGATGAATGTTTCTTCTTTAACTCCTTGGTTGTCAATACAACCAAGGACTTCTATACAGTTCGATTTTCTGTCAGTTCTGGTTATCTTTTGCTTTTAAATTTGCTGCTGTCCTTCTTTTGGTTGTGTGAGGAGGCACAGGGTGTCTAACTACGCCTCCATCTTGGCTGGAAGTCCACATTCTAAATTTTTTTTAACTTTATTTTTATTGTTGAAACTATTGCAGATGTCCCCTTTTGCCCCCTTTTGCCCACCTCCACCCAGCTCCCACCTCCCCTTCCCTCTGCCCTTCACCTCTTGAGTTACTTTGGCCAAAAGAATTTGATAAGAACAACAGTGTGCCGGTTCTGCACCTAGGCTTCAATAAACCTTGTGTTGTTTCAGGCTCCCCCAGAATCAAATGAATGAGCCTACGCTAACCTGTGAAATGATTAAAACATTTCCCAGTCACCCCAGTGCCACTGTGAATATAGCCATCCTGGGCCATCCTGCCCCCAGGAGACTGCTAACACACTGAGTAAACTCAGCGGAGACCAGTCACGCCCAGTCGGTGAACTACCCTGCCCATCTGAGGAAGAGTAATAAATGGTTCCTGTTCTACACCATTGAATTCTGGAGGAGTTTGTCATACAGCAGCAGCTAACTGACGGTACCAGAAGCAAGGTGCTGCCATCATTAAAAAATAAAATATGTGGTATTGGCTTTAGAAACAAACAATGGCCCCTAAGACCTGAAAAATGGCAAGCAAATTATTAGCAAAAGTTGGAAAACGGTAAGAAAATTTTCATTAGAGGCTGAAAAAATAGGGACCATATTTTGTAGTAACAAAACAAATGGCAAAATCATGCTAAGATAACTCAGAATATGAACAAGTTACTTAATAAACATTTAGATTTGCCTGAGATTTCTAAACAAATATTGAAAGTCGGTTAGTTGTTCCTTCCTGTCTATGATAACGTAATATGACAAAAAAGAGATAAACTAAAGAAAAAAACTGATTAGTTTACAAGCAAAATTTGGAAGGAATTAAGAAGGGCCAGGACTTGTTGGTTGGAATATACAACTGCTTCTCCTTTCCAGCCTCTCAGCTGGCAAAACATTGTCCAAATACAATAAAGTCTGAGACTACAGAACAAATCAAGGGAGTAGATGAAAACCCTTTGCTAATGCCTCTAAAAGAATTATGGAGCGGCCTGCTAGACCTTCTCAATTAAATAAAAGGCCTTCCACTGTCTTAAAGAAATTGTCTCACAGCAGTCTGACACATCCAAAGTAAGTCTAGAGAAAGAGGAACACCTAAAAAACGATTTACATGTAGTTTTTGCCATAAAGTAAAACCCAGCAATTCCACTCTCAGGTGAATACCCAATAGGAATGGTGATCACATCTAACAAGAGGCATGTACAAGAATATATTCATACTAGTTAAAAATTAGAAACAATCCCAATGCTTATCAACATTATAATGAATAAATAAAATGTGATCTATTGATATAATAAAATACTACAGAGCAATAAATATGGACAAACTATAGCTATACATAACAAGGATGAATATCACAAACATAATTTTGAAGAAGCCAGAAAGACAAGAACATAATCAATATGATTCCTTTTAAAATAAGGTGAAAAATAAAAGTCAAAACTAAACTATGGTATTTAAAAATGTAAGACTCAGGCTAAAAATATAAGGAAAACCAAGAAAATATTATCATAGAAAGTAGATTACAAGAGAGGGAGTGAAAGAGGAGTTATTTAGAAGAGGCCAGGAGACTTCTGGCATTCTGGTAATATTTTATATCTTGGGCTGGGTGGTAGTTACACAGATATTAGCTTTGTGATTAACTGCACATCTGTGTTTTCTGCACTTTTCTGTATATACATAACTTAGCGTGTGAAAGAGGTATGCATAAGTGAGGCCACAAGTCAGACGTGGTAGCCAAAGAACTAAATGTGTCCAGGCTCATAAGCATTTTAGAATAGAACTATTTCTTTAAAATGCTATGCTCTGCTGAGATTTTATTCAATGCATGTAATTAAAGCAACACTGATTTATTCTGTCAGCCTGTTTAAGAGTAAGAGAAAAAAGGGATTCCCTGTATTTGCTTAATCATTCAATAAAATCTAGCACGTAATATGTTATGAGACGAACTGCTACTGTCTCTCATCAGGAACACCATTCACTTTCAATAATAGTTTATTAAGATGTGTGTCCAACAGCAATTCAAAAAGTCCTGATAAAATATTATTCCTCCATCATTTATCTAGTTGCTCTTCAGAAAATTTTACTGTGATGGGAAACATTTGAGTAGAACTCCCTCCTGGCCCCACTACGGCTAAAAGCACAAGACTTAGTCCCTTTCTGCCAGAGAAACACCAAAGCCGAGAGTCCACAGACCTGACCTCTCTCAAGGCTTCAGTCCTGCACCTCAGCTGACTATCGCCTTGATGAATATGATGAGACATTATAGCACAAGATAATAATATGCAATTCTACCTAGATTCCATTAGAACTTTCTCTTTTAAAAAGGGCACCACTATAAAACAAATACTTTAAAAAATCATGACTCATAACTCGTATTGGCCCACTTCATATTCTATTGCTACAGGTTCTGAAATCTGTAACACAAAGCATTAAAAGAGGGTTATGGATCGATTCAGTTAAGAGAATATTTTTCTTTAAAACTGTAAACTCATTAAACAAGAAAAAAAAAATCAGCCTGCATCAGCATATAACAATTTTAAATTTAGAATGTACCAGTTGGCCGATGTTTTAGTATTGTATATACTGTAAGACTATTATTATAAAATAAAACTTTAAATTTTCTTATGAATCTATAACTGTGAAATGGGATATAAGTAAGTAGCATATTTTGAAAGAGCATTATATATCAGACAAAAATGAAATTTTAAACTATAAGCTAAAATGTTGAGATCTGTGGCATACCTAATTCTCCAAATATAGACACAGTATCTTGTAACACACACACCCCTCTTATGATATGAATTTAACACTTCTCCTATAGAGAGGTGGAGCCAATATCCTTCCCCCTTGAACCTGGCAGACCTTTGTGATTGCTTCATCCAATAGAAGGCAACAGAATTATGCTGTGGGCCTTCTGAGGCTGGGTCATAGAACTGGCATGCACTTCTGCCTTAGGATGCTCACTCTTAGAATTTAGCTTCCATTGGTATTAGAACTAGGTAGAGACTATTAGTTATCAGGGGTGTCCAACCTTCTGGCATCTCTGGGCCACACTGGAAGAAGAAGAGTTGTCTTGGCCTCACATTAAATATACAGACACTAATGGAAACTGATGAGCAATAGAAAAGTCCATGCATAATTTTCGTGATATTGGCCACCACAGATAAGTAAAAAAGTCCTCATATAATAACCCTAAATATGCAGCGGCCCTTTCAAAATCATTGAACAGGTCCCAAGTTTGTCATCATTAATACAGAAAATGCACCTATCTAAGTAATAAAACTTAGTAAAGTTTTAAGCAAATTTATGATTTTGTGTTGGGCCTCATTCATAGCCATTCTCGGCTGCATGAGGCCCGTGGGCCACAGGTTAAAGCCTAAAGGGCACTGAGGTTAGGGTTAATGGTGAAGGTTTAAAAGAAAATGAGGAAATGCGATTGGAAGCTGCAGCAAAGGGGATCCTTGTTTTATTTTGGAAGAATGCTTGGAAACACTGATATTGGCAGAAAAAATTTAAATAGAAAATGTTCCTAATAAAATGACTGACTGAAAGTGCCACTGGGCTTCTTCTGGCTGCATAAGATAACATATGAGAGGAAAGAGATGAGCTAAAGAATGAACTGTCAAATCTAAAGAAGCAAGAGCCTGCTGGGTGAAGCAATAAAACAATGTGAAGTAACAAGCACCGCCACATGACAAAATGATTCTCAAATAATAAAACGGCTTCCAGGTAAAGATCAAATCCAGAGAGGGGCTGTAAGAACACATGTTAATACTTCAGAAAGGTCTAACACAGAACTTCATAGAACTGTCAGACTGACAAAAGGTCTCATAAAGTATGTTAGTTTTTCACTGCTACATAAGCAATGACCACAAACTTAGTGGTTTAAAACAACATCCAATTGTTAGTTCATAGTTCTGTAGGTCCGAAGTTGATACGGGCTCAGTTGGCCTCTCCGGTTTGGGACTCAGAGGGGTGTAATCAGATGTCAGTCAGGCTGGGCTCTTACCTGGAGGCTCCGGGGAAGTGCTGCTTCAAAGCAAATTGGTGGCAGATTCTAATTTTTGCAGCTGATGGTCTGTTTCCTTGCTGTCAATTATGGGCCACTCTCTGCTCCTAGCAGTTGCCCTCATTCTCCCTCACCGATTCCTCTACCTTCAAACCAGCAGCATAGGGAGTCCTTTGCATGCTGAATCTTTCTGAAATTTTCTTCTGCTATCATCCCGAAAAACATTTTGCTTTTAAAGAGCATACCTGATTGGGTCAGGCCCACCCAGGTAATCTCCATAGTTTAAGTCCACTGACTTGGGACTTTAATTTTATCTCTTCAAAACATTATCAACTTAAAAATATTGGTATAGCGTGGTATTTATAAAATATGTAAGAAAAATGTATAGAAACAACAACAGGCCAGGAGAGGAGAAATGGAAATATATTATTATAAAGTTCTTATCAGTGCCTGGAACCTGAAGCCAAAGAAAATAACAGGTGCCCCTATTCACACATTTTACGTATATTTTAATAGTTAATATTTTCCAGAATATACATGAAAAATGTAAAACCCACAATGTTTTACATTTAAATATTTACTTATATCAACAAAAGAATTTGTTATAATTTTACTTTCCTGGCTTTAATGGAAGCAAATTCTTCAATAATATTTTTAAAATTGACTTCTTTACTTATGTTATTTCCAATTGAGGGAAATGCCACGTTAAACAATTTTCCTTGACCAGGTAATGATTGAAATTTTAAATTAGATTGCGTTTACTAAAATTTCTTTCACAGGAAACCACTATGACTGCTATTATTTCTGTTAAAGTTCTCGTCACTTACGGATTTGAATAAAATTGCAGTAAGCAAATTTCATGACCTGGATTTAGAAGGTCCAACTTCATGCTGACTTTATTACAATTATTGATACTGCATGCTGGTAAAACTATTACAGATGAAATTTCTACAGGACTTAAAACAGTCTAAATATTTAAGAATCAAGTTAGTGACTGTTTTTGGTAAATAGATGCATTCCTAAAAATGGGTTAAAAAATTATAAATCAGAAGATACTTCATTTAATTTTTCATATCTTCATTACAAAAGTTAAATTAGGGTGCCTATAAACTCTTTAAATTCTATTTTCTATACACTATTCCCATAATAATTAATACTCTTATCTGATGATTCAGACATTTCTAATTTCTTCATTTTATTTATTATTTTTATTGAATTTGTTGGGATGACATTAGTTAATAAAACCATACAGGTTTCAACTAGCCAACTCTGTAACACATCATCTGTACACTGCATCTTGCACTCACCACACAATCAAGTCTCTTTTTGCCACCATTTATTTCCCTTTGGCCTCTTCCATCTATCCTGCCCCCTCAAAGAATCCCCTTTCTCTCTGGCAATCACTATATTGTTGTCTGTGTCTGCTTTTTTTTTTTTTTTTTTCTTTCTTAATCTCCTCACCTTTTTCACTGAGCACTCCAAACTCCTTCCCCTCTGACAGCTGATAGTCTGGTCTCTGTATCTGTGAGTCTATTTCTATTTTGTTAGTTTATTTTGATCACTAGATTCCACAGATAATGGTAATCATATGCTATTTGTCGTTCTCTCATGGGATTATTTCACTCAGCATACTACTCTCCAGGTCCATCCATGCTGTCACACAATGAAAGATTTTTATTATTTTTTTATGGCTGAGTAGTATTCCATTGGGTAAATGTACCACAGCTTTCTTATCCACTCATCTACTAATGGGAACTTGGGCTGCTTCCAAATCCTGGTTATTGAAAAAACATTGCAGTGGATATAGGGGTATACATATTCTATTGAATTAGTGTTTCAGGGTTCTTTGGACATATACCTAGAAGTAGAATTGCTGGGCCATAACGCAGTTCCATTTTTAATTTTTTGAGGAAACTCAATACTATTTTCCACAGTGGCTGCACCAGTCTGCACTCCCACAAACAGTGCATGAGGGGTCTCTTTTTTCCACATCCTCAGCAATATTTGTTTGTTAATTTATTGATGATGGCCATTCTGACAGGTGTGGGATGATATCTCATTGTGGTTTTAATTTGCATCTCTCTGATGAGTAGTGACATTGAGCATCTTTTCATATGTCTCTGGGTCTTCTATATGTCCTCTTGGAGAAGTGTCTCCCTCAGGTCCTTTGCCCATTTTTTTAATTGGATTGTTTGTGTTTTTTGGTGTTGAGTTGTATAAGTTCTTTATAAATTTTGGATATTAACCCCTTATCAGCTGTATCATTGGTGAATATGTTATCCTATTTAGTGGGTTGCTTTTTCATTTTGTTGATGATTTCCTTTGCTGTGTAAAAACTTTTTAGTTTGATAAAGTCCCATTTGTTTGTTTTCTTTTGTTTTCCTTGCCCAAGGAGACATATCAGAAAAAAATATTGCTATGAGGAACGTCCGAGATTTTACTGTCCATATTTTCTTCTAGGATTTATATGGTTTCGCGTCTACCATTTAAGTCTTTAACCCACTTTGAATTTATTTTTGTGTATGGTGTAAGAAGGTGGGATAGCTTCATTTTTTCATAATCCCACTTCTGGGAATATATTCTAAGAATCCTGCAACATCAATTCAAAAGAATATATGCAACCCTATATTCATAGCAGCATTATTTACAATAGTCAAGATCTGGAAATAGCCCAAGTGCCCATCACTAGATGAGTGGATAAAAAAGCTGCAGTACGTTAACACAATGGGATGTTACCCAGTAGTAAAAAAGAAGGAATTCTTATCCTTTTCAACATCATGGATGAACCAAGAGATTATTATGCTACATGAAATAAGCCAGTCAGAGAAAGACAAATACCATATGATCTCACTTATATGTGGTATCTAATGAACAAAATAAGCTGACGAACAAGAGAGAAACATGTGCATGGAAGAGACTGACAACTGTCAGAGAAGAGGAGAGCTGGATAAAAGAAAGTGAAGGGACTAACCAAAGAATACGTCTGTGTAACCCACAGACACAGACAACAGTGTGGTGACGGCCTGAAGGAGAGGACGGGAGGGCTGGGTGGAGGCGGGGCAAGGAAGGGGATATGGGGACATTTGTAATAGTGTCAGCAATAAACATAAAGTTAAAAAATGTCAAAAAATATATTTATCTAAAAATACAGAATGCCAATAAGTTTATATTTAAGAACCATTTCTGCCCTAGCTGGTGTGCCTCACTCAGTAGATTGATTGTCGGCCTGCAAACCAAAAGGCACTAGTTCGATTCCCAACTCAGGGCACATGTGTGGGTTGTGGGCCAGGTCCCCAGTTAGGGCCATGTGACAGGCAACCACACATTGATGTTCCTCTCCCTCTCTCTAAAGATAAATGAATAAATAAAATCTTAAAAAAAAAAGAACAATTTCTCTCTCCTAACAGGCTCGAATTCTGAGATTAGAACCTTTCTTAATAAACACATTCTTTAAGTAGTACTTTAAAATTCTAAGAAATGAGAATCTGAAAATTCTGAAGGCATAAATAAGTAAAACGTAAGAGGAATACTGCACAAACAATACAAGTCATCAGTTAATACAGTGGAGTAATTTATATGAATTTAACTATAATTCACTTATATGAATTCAACTATACACTTTGAAAAGGAGAGATAGAATAATTAAGTAATGCAGGCAATTAAGTCCGCCATATTCCTGAATAAGCTAAGTTCTAAAGTGTGTGTGAAATGTGAAATGTGAATCTGCTGTTTCCTCAGTCAATGAATGCTGAGGCCTCCTGTGTGGTGGGCGATTCTAGTATTAAAAGACATACATGTACTATAAATGCTCACTAAAGAAACAGCAAACTGTTCCAACCAAGTGCTTAAGGAAAACCACATGGCTGAAATGAACTTACTCAGAATGTTATGCTGGGATACAATATGGTACTCTCCAAAGGAGTTCCCTCTCCCTTCCAAGATAGTCTTGTCTCTATGAAATTACCATTTTCTGCACTGTTAGACCCTAAAACCCATCTCTACATAAGATGAGATTCCACTATGTGTAAAAAAAAAAAAAAAAAAAAAAAAAAAGCCATCACTCTTTTAACACTGATGTGCAAAAAGAAAATTAAGTAGTTTTGTGGGAGAGGCTGACAGAAATGAGGATCTTCTCACATAGGGAAAACTATGTGGGAATAGACTAATAAAGGTAACTTTGAATGTAGATTTGGGCCAAGTTGCTACATACACTGCTAAATGTTAATGAATTATAGACTCAATCTTAACTATCTGGAAAAATTTTTATATAAGTGCTTCAAAAATCACCTGAAACTATTAGTAAACCGAAGTTCCCCAAAATGAATATTGGAGGTGCTCTCTGAAAGCAGGTCGAGTTGCCCTCTGCCAACCAACACAACCAACTGGTGGACAAGAACTGGTCAGGAAATGTCTATCCTTCTAAGCAAGTCACCACTGTTAATAATATGCTGCCAGGTATAAATGTCAAGCACCAAATTCAGTATCACACCAGCAATTAAACAATAGGAGAGAGAGAATTAGGTTGAAATACTTTAAATTTTGTACTTTCCACTCCTGAGAAAATTATGATCCTGAGCCTAACTCACATCCTGGCACTGAGAGAAACTGATGACGATTTGACCCCTCACTGAAGTCAACCCGCAAGGCAGTTTGAGGCTGGGTGACTGACTGTAGACTCCCATTCCCACGGAAACTGCAAGGCTGCCCCAAGGGCCAAAGGGTCAACCAATATCTCAGCTGACCTGTTACCAACTGACACCTCAGTTGATTCTTTTCTAGAAAAATCCAGCATACACTCTATTCTACTACCAGAAATTCTCTGATTCTTTAGTGCTCTATGCATTTCAACACTGCCCCACCAGAAAATAAGAGGAACAATTCTCGGTCCAATCTTCTAGCAAGGTCATTCTCTCACTCCTCACATCTGGGAAATTGAAATAAATCGCTTACCCTCGGGAGAGTTTCATAGCCATCAAAACAAAATGTTTAAGAGCAAGATAAAACTGTAAAGATTGTGAGAACAGGGTTTAGTGGACTAGTCATGAACCTAAGACAGATGGCAAAGTACTTACTGTAAAAGCATGGTTAGCTACTTGATTAAATTGTATCTAATTTTCAGCCCTTCTAGGACATTAAAAAAAGTGACTCATTGCTTATTAATTTCAAGGGTCTGATGAGACAAAGCATTAAATAATACCAGGCACATAATAAGTGGTCAATAAATGTTACCTTTCATCATTATCTTCCTGACTGAGTACGGCAGTGTCAGGTGTAGTGGTCACTGCCTGTGCACTGCAGCTCTCAAGCTGCTCAGCTCTGCTGAGCTCCACCCACCCAGCCTGACGAGAATTCAGGGAGAAAAGGTGGCAGTACTCAGAGAAGAGACAATGAGGTATCTCGGGCCCCTAAAATTTTGTATTATATTATGAAGAAATGAGATGTCCTCTTAGCCTCTGAATGGGTTCTGACCCATATTCACTGACCCAATACAAGTTATAGGTTTACTTCTTAACACAAACATAATTTTCTTAGGAGAAATATGTATCTTTTTAAGTAATTATTATTAATTAGACCCAATTTTTAAAATGTATTTTTAAATTTTTCTGTTTCTTAACCCATACAATGTCTCCCCATCTCCAAAGATCACCACTCTTAAGAAACAGGAACCAAAATATATAGGATTAGGTAGTACTTTATTCAGAAAGGGAATGTGTATTATCAAAGAGAAGCTTAAAACACTATTATATAACAGTAGTCTTATTATTAGTTATTATCATGCCAACCTAAAATATTGGAGGTGACTATTATGTAACTTTCGCATAAATGAATATACAATATCCACTCTCAAAGCCAAGAAATCTGTAAATTATTCTACTTATGTATATACAACAAAAAGGCTCTACATACATGCTCACCATTTTCATATTTTCTTGTACTTCAGCATCAAAAGTCAATATACATACAATTAGTTGAAAAGTAAGAAAAAAATAACCAAATTTAAATGGTGGTAAAAATTCAAGCATTATTAACATGAGGCAGAATAACATGAGGCAGAATAACTTTCAGTTTCTCATTTTAAAATAAGACCATTTTCTAACTAGCAAAATGTTTCTATTAGACTATTTCTTCTCTTATTATAGAATTAACAACTAAATAATACTATCTTCCTCCTCTCTGAACAAAAAAAGGATGATTATAGTATGCCTGCCTCAAAGAACTCAATATTTGTTGAGTGTTAGGTCCCATAGCTGAAAGCCACTACATACATACTAAATATTACAATTGAGAATACTGATATAAATGAAAGATGGTTTAATATAATAGAAAATTACATTTATAATTGGCACATTGCCATACTGCCCCTGCGGATTTGTTCTGTCGGAGCACATACTCTATGAAAGGTCACTGTGAGTGAAAAACACCCCACAGGGCATTCAAGTAGCCTATGATACAATCCTAGTAATTAAGGATGTAGTATTCTTCCTCCATATTCATTTGGGAATCATTTCTACTAAGAGAAAAGGAACAATGATTTGTTAAAAAAAATTATGGCTAAGACAATTCAATCTCAATTCTAATAGCTTGGTTACAAAACAGAATATTGTAACATTGAATAAATTTTTTTAAGAGCAAACTATTATATAAACCACCAAGTCACTACTCAACTACCTTCTAAGATACTATATTCCTAAAACAATCTTCCTGAGTAATTTATGTTCCTAACACAATGTTAAATTACAGCATTACAAATTTAAATCCAACTAACAGTAAGTGCCTACTATGTGAGAGTCATTAGAGTAAGCATGTTACAGACATTACATCATTTAATTCTACCAATAATCCTGGGAGGCAAGTATTGTAAGCCATTTTTTTTTCAAATTGGGAAATTTTCCATGGAAAGATTCAGATTCTTGACCAGTCTAAGAATTTAAAATCAGTATTCTTACTTCATATCCAATGTTCCCTTCACTGTGTCAAATTAGGGTCTCTGGCTGTGCTCATAATCGGCTAACAGAGCATTCACACTGGCCTGAATGTTCTCATCACTAAATTAGAGGGTTGAAATATTGCTAAGGTCAGTCTTCCCCATTCTCTCTCTTGACCTCACTCACTCTTTAAAATTTACTATTTTAATAATTTTAAAGTACACAATTCAGTGGCCTCCAATTAGTGCCACTATCACCACTAATTCCAGAACATTTTCATTATCCCAAAAAGAAACTCATAACATTTAAGCTGTCACTCCTCATTCTCCTCCCCCCACCCCACATCCCCAGGGCCCTGGCAACTGCTAACTTGCTTGCTGTTTCTATGGATTTGCCTAATCCAGTCATTTATGTAAGTGGAATCATAAAATACATGAACTTCTGTACCCAACTTCTTTTATTAAGCAAAATGCTTTTGAGATTCACCCACGCATCATGCATCAATACACTTCATTCCTTTTTATCACTTTATAATATTCTATTGTATGTATTACGCCACAATTTGTTTATCCACTCATCCACTAATGGATATTTCAGTTGTTTCAACCTATGGGCTATCGTGACTGGTACTGCTGTAAGGTACACATACCTGTATGAGTCCTTATTTTCAATTCTTCCGGGTATATATCTAGCAGTGAAGTTACTAAATCAGATAATTCTATGTTTGAAAATTCTAAGGAACTACCAAACTATTTCCCACAGTAGTAGCAGAACCATTTTACATTCCCACCAGCAATGTATGAAGGTTGTAATTTCTCCATATCATCAACTCTTATTTTCCTTCTTTTAAAAAAAATTACAGCCATCCTAGTGAGTGTGAAGTGATAGCTAATTGTGGTTTTGATTTGCATTTCCCTTATGACTAATCATGTTGACTATGTGCTTTTCATTTTTGAGTAATCATTTTTATGTGCTTCTTGGCCATTTGTATATCTTCTTTGAGGAAAGGTCTATCCAAGTCCTCTGTCCAATATGTATTTGAGTTATCTTTCTGTTGTTGAATTGTGGTTCTTCACATATTCTAGATATAAATCCCTTATCAGATATATGATTTACAAATATTTTCTCCCCTCCTGAGTAGCTCTTTGTGTGGGCCCTTTAAGAGGAACTGCCAGGAAGTCCAGTTGTTTCTGTGTTACATGACCTCAATGTCCTCTGGTTTTTATAGTCAGAAGTTATGGTGTCTTCTCTTCCTGGCACTGGAACTGTGGGCTAGGGGGTCTGGTGTGGGTCTGGGACCCTTGTGTCTTACATATCCCTCCTGAATTTTATCCACCACATGTGGGTGTGGGACCAGCCCATTCCACATCTCCCCCTCTCTTACCAGTCACATGTTGTTTCTTCTTTAATTCAGCAGTTGTAGGACTTCCATTCAGCTCTATTTCTAATGGTTCTGAATGACGGTTATTCTATAGTCTACTTGTAATTTTGATGTGGTTCTGTGAGGACACGAGCCGTGTTTACCTATATCACCATCTTGAATGGAAGTCTAAGCATGAACTCTTTTGTGTGCTCACGACTGTAAACCTACTTTTGCCCACCCCTGTATGTATTCACTGCTAGAACAGAAGTTCCGTGATGGAAAAGAAAACCTGTCTGTTTCGTTAATACCTTGTCTAGTAGTTCACGCATAGTTAATGATTAAAAAATATTCCTTGAATTGCATTCGAGCTATTTAAAAAGTTACTGCTTACTTACTTTATTGAACTTACTAGTATTTTATTTGTTCAGAGGTCCAATTCATTAACATTTTTATTTCAAAATAAACCATTCATTTACATTATTATCACTCTGATCCACAAAAATACAGCAAACAAAATTTAAAGGTACTTCTAAACATTTTCTATTTCAGGAATTCTATAATTACTAATTTTCTCTGGATTTCAAAAATTTAAAAAGTTCAGAAGCTAGGAAAGACAGGAGAGGGTGATATTATTTGTTTCCCTACTTTGGAATTCCACAAAAAAAATTTAGGATAATTTTAGCAAAAATATTATTTTAAAATTCTGAAATACATAAACTTTCTAGAGTTTTTTTTAAAGAATGTTTCTCCGTCTGGACTCTTTTTTCTTAAATTCTATCTAACTCTAATTGTGTCTTAATATTTTGTCTTTTACCCATCAAAGTTAAGTGTCTAAAGCAATATTTTTGTTACCTTATAAAGTCTTATCATGTATCAATGCAGACTTTCTATGAGGCAGCGTGAAATATGGAAAAAAGCTAACCTACACATACACACACTCACACACACGCAAGGGGATTCCGTTCACTCTGCGATATGAAGGAACTATACAATATGATTCCAGCACTTCAGTGTACTTGAATACGGTAAGATCTTTTGGAAAGTCATATATATCACAAATCTAAAAAAAATACACTACATTGAGACTGACATTTTTGTACTTCACTTATTTAGAAAACATAACACCTTGAAGGGCACTATCATTGAAAAACAGATCACAATGGAAAAGAATACAAAACAAAATTAAGAATTGGAAAAATAGGACTTCCTAAGATGGCGGCATAGGTGAATGCACCGTACCGCCTCGCACAACCAAACAAGGAAAAAA
>PVJI01025343.1:0-20598 GCA_004026765.1 Micronycteris hirsuta | reverse complement strand
AGAGGGGGGCATCTGGATTGAGGTAGCTGGAGAAACTTTCCCCATGTCACACCTCGGGACCAGAGCTCATGACTGGGTCATATGTGTGTGACTCCTATCCCTTTTTCCAGAACCACTGGGTGACTTCATCAATTCAACAAAAACCAGTGGGGGGGGGGGGGAACTATAGAAATCAGTTTAAACTTTGCTTTACCAAACTCTTTATGATTTTTTTTCTGTTAGATTATTGCCATTAATTTTATCATGGAAAGTAATAGAGAATTTAAACTTTCCTTAACAACTAAGCAGATCATACATGTTTGCAACCCTTTCTTCCAGGTTAAATTGTTCCCCCCAGATGCAGTGTTTAAGTATAAGACAAGGGGCTTTGGAATGGTATAGCTAGAGATTGTGGCTGAGGCTCTCAAATTTATAGTGCATGGCTTCAAGTAAATTACCTAAATTCTCTGAACCTTGTCTCATTTGTTAAATTTAAATCAATTATATGAAAAATGCTTAGCATAGCACACTGCTCATCACAGGTGCTCAGTAAAGGTAGCTCCCAACTTCATCTCCCTCCTTTTTCTCATCATCACTGGTGGTATTTAGAAAGGGAAGAAAAATAAATAAATAAAAAAGGAAGCCTTAGAAATGCAGATTGAAACTGATGATAGAAGAGGAGGAAGAGATACAAATCAAATGTTCTCTCCTTTTTAATTGGGGAAAAGGTGCTGATGGAAAAAACCACCACCCGTCATGGAGAAACTGAACATGGGAAGTAAGGAAAGAAAGGTGAGAGATCTAACTCCAAAGTCAAGGGTTAAATTGTTAACTTGGGCTTCAGGCTAACTCACCCTATGGTTAAAAATTTCACTTGCAAGAATTCTGGTACTTTGGCTGAGTGGTTCAGTTGGTTGGAACATTGTCCAACCAAAAATGGGTTTGATTCCCGGTCAGGGTACATACCTAGGTCGTGAGTTCAGTCGCTGTTTGGGGCACATATGCGAGGCAGCCAAATGATGTTTCTCTCTCATATTGATGTTTCCCTCTCTCTCTCCCCACCCCTTTCCTCTCTCTCTAAAATCAATAAACAATATATCCTCAATGAGGATTTTTTTTAAAAAAAGAATCCTTACAAAATTGACAAAATATAAAAATGGTTTTTCTTTTTAAAAAATATGTTTTTATTTTTCAATTACAGTTGGCATATAATATTATATTAGTTACAGGTGTACAATCCAACAATTAGACATTTATATAACTTACTAAGTGATAACCCTGATAAATCTCATACCCATTTGACACCATACATAGTTATTACAATATTATTGACTATATTTCCTATATTGTACTTGACATTCCCATGAATATTCTGTAACTATCAATTTGTGCTGCTTAATCCTGTTATCTTGTTCACCTGTCCCCCAACTGCCTTCCCATTTGACAACTGTAAAAATGTTCTCTATTTCTATGAGTCAGTTTCTGTTCTGCTTGATTATTTGTTTTTTAGATTCAACATACAAGTGAAATCTTCTGGGATTTATCTTTCTCTGTCTGACTTATATCACTCAGCACAATACCCTCTAGGTTCCAGCATGTTCAAGATGGCAAGATGTCATTATTTTTTATGATTGAGCCATATTCCATTGTTTATATGCACCATTTCTTCATCCATTCATCTATTGAAGGATACTTAGTTGCTCCCATATCTTGGCTATTGATTCAGCGTTTTGGGTTTCTTCAGATAAATACCTAGAAGTGGAATTGCTGGGTGTCTCTTTGTCTCTTGTTATATAGCCTTTCTTTTAAAGTTTATTTTGTCTGGTAAAAGTGATGCTAAACCAGGTTTTTAATTTTCTGTTTCCATTTTCATGAATTATCTTTTCCATCACTTTATTTTCAATTTGTGTGTGTCTTTTGATCTGAAGTGACATGTGTCTTTCAGTCTGAAGTGAGCATATGTAAGGATATTGTTTTCTTATCCATTCGGCCACCATATGTCTTTTTTTTGGAACACTTAATCCATTTACTTTTAAAGTAATTGCTAATAGATATGTATTTATTGCTATTTTAGTGTTCATATTTTTTATACTTTTTTTGTTCTTCTTAAAGAAGACCCTGTAACATTTTACACTAGTCTGGTGGTGATGAACTCCTTTAGTTTTGTTTTTTTTTTCCTTGTCTGAGAAGTTCTTTATATCCTTTTATTCTAAATGATAGTTTTTTTCTGGATAGAGGGCCATGCTTTTCATCACTTTGGATATTTATTGCCAATCCCCTTTGGCCTGAAAAGTTTCTGTTGAGAATTGAGCTGACAGTCTTACGGTTAACTAACTGCTCTTCTCTTTCCATTTTTAAGATTGTCTCTTTGTCTCTAACCTTTTGTATTTTAATTACAATGATTTTGGAGTGGGCCTCTTTGGGTTCATCTTGTTTGGGTCTCTCTGTGCTTCCTGGACTTGTGTGTCTATTTCTTTCACCAAGTTAGGGAAGTTTTCTGTCATTATTTTTTCACATAGTTTTTCAATTCCTTGCTCTTTCTCGTCTCCATCTGGTATCACATGATGTAAATATTGGTACACTTGAAGTTGTCCCAGAGGTTCCTTACATTATCCTCATTTTTTAAAAATTCATTTTTTTCTTTTCGCTGTTCTGATTGTGTGTTTTCTGCTACCTTGTCTTCCAAATTGCTGATTTGACAACTGCTTCATCTCATCTGCTATTGATTTCTTCCAGTGTATTCTTCATGTCAGTTATCATATTCTTTATTTCTGACTGGTTATTTTTTATGGTTTCTATGTCCTTTTTTATGCTGTTGACATTCTCACTTAATTACTTTAGCATCCTTATATCCACTGTTTTGAACTCTATCTGGTAATTTTCTTTCATCCATTTCATTTAGTTCTTTTTTTCTGGAGATTTTTCTTGTTCTTCCATTTGGGACACGTTATTTCTCCCCATTTTGGCTGCTTCCCGGTGTTTATGTATTAGGTAGATTTGCCATGTCTCCCAGTTTTGGTTGGGGCCTTACATAGTAGGTGTTTTCTTTGGTCCAGTGGTGCAGCCTCCAAGTTGCTGAGCTGGCATTCCAGGCACACCTCATGTATGGACTGTGTACCGTCCTTTTGTAGTTAAGCCTTCATTGCTGTTGGCAGGTCAGTTGGGCGGGGGGGAACTGACCCTCGGGCTGATTGGTAATGAAGACCAGTTGCATCTACAGTGGAAGAGCTGCTATCCAGGGGCCAACCCCATAGAGCAGAGCTCACTTCAGTGGGGCACAGGTGCCCACCAAGTTCAACCCTTGAGTGTGTCACTGGTGGAGGTGACTGGGTGGTGCTCCAGCATGGTCTAAAACAGTCCACCAGGTGTGCTGACTCTGAGGCCTCCTGGGAGGTGCAGGCTAATATCAGCTGCTCTCTGTGCCATGCCTGTGGCCACCTGGCATGAGCTACTGAGCAATCCACAGATGGCTGCTACTTGTGCTGGTCTTGGAGGTCCCCAGGAGAAGCTAAGCCATGAACCAAAGCCAGGTGCTGGTAGTGCCCCACCTGTGGCCACTTAACAAGAACACACTGAGTGCTCTTAGGATAGGGCACACCAATCCCAGATGCTGCTTGTTGGAGTTTGTGGACTTTTGAGACATTTTAAGAAAGTTCCCAGCATGAGCCAAGACAGGTTGTATAGAAAAGCCACTGTAAATGACCTGGGTGGAGTAGCAGGGAATCACCATGGTGGGGTAAACAGTGTTAGCCAGACTGATGGAGACTCAGATATGGTACTACCTGCTGGCTCTGTGTGGGGAGAACTCAGCAAAGGAACATGGCCTCAGCTCTCTATCTGGGAGAAAGCTGCATCTCCAGCCCCAAAGCCAGACAATTCAGTTCCTTCCCTGTGTACATTGTGCCTTTCAAGCTGCCACCCCAGTTCTGGAATTCAGAATGAGTGAGTTGGAATAAGTCTGCACACTGTCCCTTTAAGAGGAATGCCTGGGACTCAGAAGCCCTCCATCTTACTCAGCCATGCTCCTCGCTGGTTTTCACAGTCAGAAATTATGGGGACTTCTCTTCCCAGTACTGACCACTGGGCTGGTGGGGCTGGTATGTACTTGGACCCTAGCTTTTTATGAGGGACCTCCAAAGCAGAGATATTCCTCCCAATTTTTAAGTGCTACATGTAGGTTGGGGAACAGCTTATTCTGTGTCTCCACCTCTTTTTCTGCTTAGTGGCTCACTTGAAAAATGTAAGTGAGATAGAGCAGGGTGGGATGTCTGAGCATCCCTTGGTGGCCAATGTCATGGTGCAAGTGTCTGCTGACTACGGGGTCTCAGCAGTCACTGCAGCCACTGACTCCGCCATGCTGCTGCTGTTGTTTCCACTGTTGCTGCCACTGCTGCTACTGTGGCTCAGTACAAGGGCATGCTAAGTGAGTGTGCTGCACTGTGCACCTGATGTAGAAGCTGGAGAAGCAGCATGAGCAGATGGAGCAGATGAAGCAGCAGATCACAGAGGAGAACATAATGAAATCCAATATTGACAAGAAGTTATCGGTACTGTACAATGCCATGGAGGCAGAACTCATGTTCTGCACATGGGACTTGTGACCCTCAATGCCATTATGGCCAAGCAGGAGGCACTGGTGAAGGAACAGGAGAAGCAGCTGGCCAAGAAGGAGCAGTCAAGAGTAGCTGAAGCTGGAGAAGCTGCAAGAGAAGGAGCATAAGAAGGAGGCCAACTGGAAGATCTCCATCCTCTCCTTCACTCTGGAGGAAGAGAGTAGGTGGGTGAGGAGAAGGAAGAGGTGGCCATATATGAGGAGGAGTTGGAAGAGATCACCACAAAGAAGAGGACATTGGGGAAGAACCCACATGTGGACACAAGCTTTTTGCTGACCCTGAAGAGGAGAATTGGTTTCTGGAAGAGCTACACAGCAAGAGTGGGAAGCCGAGCAGGAGAAGATCAAGAGCAAGGACATTGAAATCACTTTCAGTTACTGGGATGGCTCTGGGCATGGGCAGACAGTCAAGATGCAAGAAGGCAACACCATGCAGCAGTTCCTGCAGAAGGCACTTGCGATCTGGTGCAAAGACTTCAGGGAGCTCAGGTCATCAGGGTGGAGCAGCTCGTGCACATCACAAAATACCTAATCATATGTCACCAACTCAGCTTCTATGTCATTGTCACCAAAGCACAAGAAAAGAATGGGCCACTCTTTAATTTCTATGCTCACGATGATGTGCTACAGCTCAATGATGCTTCTGTGGAGAAGGACAAGTCAAAAGCAGGCAAGGTGGTGTTATGGAGCTGGTAGCAGAAGAATCAGCACGTCCTTCCTGCCAACCACTGGGAGCCCTACCATCCCAGAAGTGGGACAGTACACTGGTGGATGCAGAGGTGGAGCAAGCTGCTTCTTCATATCCTTAGTTATAGGACCTCTGTTCAGCTGGACTTCAGACAGTTCTGAATGATGGTTGTTTTGTAGTTTAGTTGTAAGTTTGATGTGGCTGTGGGAGGATGTGAGTACTGCATTTATCTATGCTGCCATATTGACAGGAGCTTAGAAGGTAATTTCTATAAATGTGTTATTTTTCTTTATCTCATTTTCATTTCCAATTTCCTCTCCTACCACCCACCTACTTATTTCTGGCCACCAGATGCCCTTTTTATTTTAATTTCTGGTTCTCTAATACCATCTACTACCCTTCTATGAATACAGCTCAGATTCTTCTTGCTCAAAAAAAAAAAAAAAAGAACATTCATGTCAATCATTCGTTGACTGGATCAATGATTTCAGGCTAAACTTTTCAGGTATGAGAGTTCATTATTTAAAATCTTTTTCCAAAAAATTATTTTGAAAAATTTTAAACCTCTAGGAACTTTGCAAAAAGGGTAAAATGCATCCCAATATCTTGTACCAAGAATCACTGAACTTTAAACTTTTACCATATTTAGTTAATCTCTCTCTCTCTCAGAGTCCATTTTTCATGTTAAACATATTCTGTGATCATACATAAACTTTGATTGTATTTGTATTCATTCAAGTTAATGATTATGCTTCCTGAAATACATTTGGGAATAAAGCAAACACTCCATCTTCACAGCCACCATCTTCCAGGAATCTCAGGTATTCAGAGACAAAGAACTGGAAAACCTCATTGATGCATTTTATACTAAAGTGTGATGGAAGTCTAACCACTTGAGGGAGCATTTGCACTTAATAATATGAGTTTATTAATCCACTTAAATCTGTAATACGGACTATGGTGTGGGTACGTTAGATGATTATTAGAGGAACAAACTTCTGGTGATACTTGCCCCCTCCAGCCCGAAGTTATATCCTCTGAACCTTCCCTGCTATGGGGTATGCATTTCAACTACACACTAGTATTCCCTGTATTCCTAAATTATCCTTAAAGTGGCCCTGTGGTCTGGATGTGGCAAATCAAAAATGGGGCACAGACTCTGAAAATCAGAACTGACCCAGGAAATCCATTTCGTGTGTGGTTCTTGTATCTAAATGTTTAAGTGACATAGTCATCTCTTTGGGGTAAATTATGGTTTGGAGAGATAGGCAAATACTTGCAACCACAAATCACTAATCTAGGTATGGGGAGGGCCCCATGTATTTCATAAAGCAAGGCATGCCTGTGTTCCCATTCCCCTCAAGCATTTTGGTTAAATGTGAATCAGAGTTTGGGCTTCCTCTTAGACATGCTGACCTGGGCCTTCCAGCACAGCTGCAGGCTTCTAAATAGGTTGCAATGAAGTGATCCTACATATCTGATGAACCACAGGATGTCAACAAGACACACCCATTGTCCCACATTTGGCAGACTCTAAAAAAAGAATGTAGCAAGGAGCTTACAGCAAGCCAAACCAACCCTGACCATAGTAATAGGCTCTTCCAAATGGGTGCGGCCAAGCAGATCACATTGAAAAAGAACAGGCCCTAGAATAAATCTGTTAAAGAAAAGCCAAACAGGGCTGAACTGTCACAAAGAATGAAGGAGCTGTGGGCTCTTTTATCCTCGCCAGGGTTTGAGAGGGAGGCAACTGCACAGTGTTGTTCCAGCCTCAAGCTTTTTCCTTGAATTGAGACCCTGAAGAATGAGGGGAGGTGGCTTCAACTCCTGTTGGCCACACCACACCTCAAAATCCAAGATAGATGGAGGTTCTTCAGTTGTAGCTTGATCAGAAAGACTCAGATAACTATTAATTGAAACTCAAGTTTAAAGTCATTTCCCGTAACCTCTACTCATTTTAATAAATAAAGGAAATGAGAGTACACTCTTCTTTTTATCTGAGGTTGTACTGTTAATCCCACATCACACACACCCTGCATACTCATTCAGCCCACAGGTTGGTACTAAGAAGTCCGTGTAAGACAGTGTGACAGTTACATACATGTGAATACACAGGTAAGCATAATGTTATTCCACATCACATATGCAGGGTAAAGGAAGACTATAGGTGCTAAGTGAAAGAACAGCTCTTCCTCTAAAGAACTGCATAATTTGAATGTGGACTGTGAGCAAAAATGTGTGTATGTATCCATGGTTTTGGAGAATTTTCGAAACACTATAAAGATTTGGATTCATTTTGTTTTTGTTTTATTTTTGTAGTTTGAGGTCTAGGACTAATTTATTGTGTTTGGAAGCTAAAAATTGATTAATCCAGGTGAGCAGGTCTGATAAATCCAAGGTGTCTCCTCTATCTCTGTCCGTGGTTTTACCGTGCTCCACCTCATACCCAGCCTAAGCGAGAAGGCAATCTTTGAATGCTCCCTAACATCATCTTTCCTCTTCAGTTATTCAGGAGCTTTATGCCCCACCCCCCAGTGTTTCTCTGGCCATTCCTCTTACCATTTAAATCACCATCAACCAATTCAGACATACAATTTCAATGCTTTACCACAGCATTCTGCTGGGTGCCCCTGCCTCAGTTTGTAACCTTCTGGTCTTTTCCTTAGTTCCTAGGTCATAAGAATGATGTATAAATCACTGATTTTGACCTGGCTGGTGTAGCTCAATGGTTTGAGTGCAGGCTGTGAGCCAAAGGGTCACCGGTTTGATTCCCAGTCAGGGCACATGCCTGAGTTGCAGGCCAGGTCCCCAGTGGGGGCGTGTGAGAGGCAACCACACATTGATGTTTCTCTCCCTCTCTTTCTCCTTTCCTCCCCCTCTAAAAATTATTAAATAAAATCTTAAAAAAAGATCATTGATTTTGGACATGTTAATGCTCTCTGTCACTTCTTTGTAACATTCTCGGCCTGGCTTTCAAAACTCCTTACTGTTTGCTTCCACTACAATGGCACGAACTTTTTTCCATTATCCTCTCTCACACAGCGTACACATGGCTGTCTGTCATGGTCTGTGCTCAGCCACTCCTGGACACAGAGTGGTCCTTTCTGCCTAACAGCCTATACTCAGCTTTTCTTGCAACAAAGTGCCATATCCCATTGCTTGTCTAACTCCTTGCCAATTCCTGAGGTCACGATGAAACTCAGTGTTCTAGGAGACCTGCTGTGCCTACACTAACCCTCATTTCTGTGCTTGAGTGCTAAACTTTTCACCAATGATAATCTCAAACACATTACACAGACACACACACACACACATATTGCCTTCAAATATTCACTGTAGTTTCAGATGGACTTGTTTAACCAATTAGAGAAGGAATCTCCTTAAATAAAGGGGCCATGCTATATAAATAAATTTCTCCATATACACCGTAAAACAACAAGCGTAATGCCACATATAACATACAGAGTTTGGTAACGTCTCATTTGGAATGAATTAGAGTAGACTATAAATAGAATATTTATTTAAAAAGGACATCACATAACCAAAAAGTCTCATACTTAACTTTATTCTGGACAAATACAGTTGCAGTCTTTGTATGCAATAATACTAAAATAATCATATTATTTTTTACTGCATTTTGGATTTGCTGAGAGCTTTCCTATGCGTTAGCGTGTTTCCACTTGTAAGCACTATCAGGTAAATTTCATCATCATTTCACAGAAGAGGAAACTATTTCAGAGAATTTGATTAGATCAAGATGACACTCTAAATCGAATCTTATGCTCATCTTTAACAAGAATCCTAAACAAACTCAAGCTCAAATCATAACACTAGATTTAAAACTAATTCTTACCCAACTAAAGGTCTATCCCAAGTTTAACCCAAACCCTAGCCTTAACCCTAAACCTAACCCTAGTTCTAGGCCTAAACCCTAACCTATTCTTAACCTACCTATAGCCGTAGCTCTAGTTCTAGTCCTAACTGTAACAGTAATCTCAATCTTACCTCTAAATATACACCTTTCCAATAGTCATAGTCCTGAGCCTAATGCTGGATGTAATGCCGGCTCTAAACCCAACCTTCGGATTCACATAACTAATGTGTGATGAAAACAAGACAATCAACAAAGAGAAGCATAGACAAAAGAGGGAACTGGGATGGATGGAGACACACACACACATATACACACATATACACATGCACATATATATCATATATATGTAAAATATCAGTACCAGATATATTTAGTACCAAAATATTTGAAAAGTAACCATGTTTTTTTCTTTCTCAGTGAATGTCTAACTTTCAAAAGGAGAGAAGCTCAAGTGGAAGAAACTTTTCTTATGAATGTATATGTTTATAAATTTCCTCCGTAGGCTTTTTAGACTTCTCAATAAACAAATGAAAATAATTTTATGTCAAATTTAGGGGTCTGGGGTTGCAACTAAAATGGGCAAGCTGAAGTCTACACTCAACCAATTCTGATTTGCTGTTGAAATAATTAATGAAAAATTGATCAGAAAGCTAAGATAGACATCGTAATGGATTGCATGGTGACCGCCAAAAGATATGTCCATACGTCCATATAAAAACCTGAAACCTGTAAACTTAACTTGGGGCGGTGAACACACAATACAATATACAGATGATGTGTTATGGAATTGTACATCTGAAACCTATAGAATTTTACTTAACAATGTCACCCCAATAAATTCAATAAAAAATCTGAAACCTGTGAATATTACTTTATTTTGAAAGAGAATCTTTGCATATATAGTTAAGTTAAAGATCTCAAGATGAGATTATCCTACATCTAGTGACAGTTGTCCTCTAAGAAACACAAAAAGAAAAGGTAGATAGAAGAGCAGGAGGTAGTATTACCACGGAAGGAGAGACTGGAATTATGTTTTAGAAGGACTGCCAGCAGCCACCGGAAGCTGTAAGAAGCAAGAAACAGAATCTTAGAGCCTCCAGAGGTAGTGCGACCACCTCGACTTTGGATTTTTGGTTTCCAGAATGGTGAATAAATAAATTTCTGTTGATTTGCAAGCCACCAAGTTTATGGTAATTTGTTACAGCGGCCCTAGGAAACGAATATAGACATGCCACGTTGTGGTCAATGCTATAAAACCAGAGAGGTGAAGATCGTGAATTTGCTGGGTGAAGGTTCCACTAACAAACCGCTAGGCAAAGAAAACTTAATCATAAAGGAGGTTGCTAGTGGTGAAGCTTATGCTCTAATGAAATTGGATCAGTGTATAATAAGCTTTTTACATGAAGAATGGTTTCCAATTTTTCCATCTTTACTACCTACCACAAACTGCACATGTCACTGTTGAGGCAAAAATAAAATGACAAGGTTACTGCTTTTGAGGAAGTTCATAGACCAGGGGAAGAACCAATGTGTAATTAGATCAATTCTAAAAGAATAGAATGGGCAAATGAGGTGGGGACACATGCAACCTTTTCTGCTATAGCAGGGGATTAACGGGGGGTGGGGGGTGGGGGGGCGGGGGAGCTCAGAGAAGTACAGGGAGGTCATTGGAGAAAATGCCAAAGTAGAAGTGAGATATCACCAGGAAGTTAATTTCTCAAAATTTGTTACTGGGAATACCTACAATTCAGTTCCAAGTTTGCTTCTCATAAAATTTATTTAAATTTATTAAATTGACTTATTTCCAAATGTATTTGTCTTTGTTGTCCCTCTTTTAATGTCAATTTTATAGTCAATACTGCTGACTTACAGATATTTAAAAGCAGTATAGAAATGTGCACTTGAATCTATATAATCTTATTAATGAATGTTACCCCAACACATTTAATTTTAAAGATCTTAAATAAAAAAGAAACACAAGAAGTAAAATTCTCAATATAGTTAACAAATCGGGGAAAAAACCCAATATGGATGATACTTTTTTCCGTGAATGAGTCTTTACACTGAACCTTTTGGGATGGGTAAGGCAAGTTGCAGCACTGATCCCAGGTTAGAGTTTCAGAATATGGCTCATAACGTAGCTATGGCTTCCCTAAGTGGTTTGGGAACTTTACTGTCTGGTCAGGGATGCTGCTGGTACAGTAATATTCCTACAGTGTGACTTCACTCTTACTGTATCTCTGCTCACCAAATCACTTTTCTTTACCATGTAAGCCCTGGACTGGTGTTCAAGGACTGCTCCCATCCCCATCGGACTCTTCTCTGGCTTCCTCCTGAGTCCTCACATGTCTCCGTTTGGACCTTCCATTAAATGTGTTTTCCATCATTTTGTTGTCCTCTGAACATGTATTCCTTAAATTGTCATTAAATCTTACCTCACCATTGAGAAACTAATTTGTAAGTCTTACCTCAGCTTTCCTTCCTCTATTTCTCCCAGCCTCCCTTCCTTCAACACGTTTATTTAGCTTTTACCGTGTGCTGGGTACTGGGCTAGGAGCAGGGACCTAGGAGCTCCCATTTTTGCGGTCCCAATAATGAGCTACTTGTCTCTAAATCTGCTGGACACATTTCTGTTCCTATTATTAATTCTTATCTCTCCTTCTAGAAGACTAGCTGACAATCTCCTTGATGATAGTGGCCAACTTTTGTTCCCTCCTTTCTTTCCATTGCTCTGTGTCTGGCACATAGTAGGTGTTCAGTAAATTTGAATGAATGAATGGGTAAGCACTGAGGTTGATATCAGTAGTAATCATAGAGAAAATATGGCTGTTTTGCTTAAGACAAGAATGATTTATCTGAATCCTCAGCTTTGTGTGAAGGATGGAAACCCCTTGGACAAAAGATAGACTTAGAGTAGTTGATGCTTTGCTGTTCTTCTTTCTGAGTAACTGACCTGGGGTGGACTATATACGCAAGTAGAACTTGAGTCACTCAGAGGGAACTGAAATTGTTGAACTTCAGTAATCACAAATGATTTATTTCATTATTTCCTGGAAATAAGGACTAGGAATCAGAATGCTATTACTCATGTTAGACAACTAAAGAAACAGACTTACATTTACCTTTTTAAGGTGATATTACAAGCATGTGTTCACTTTTGAACAGAAAAGAGCTTTAGGTTACCTATATCACTGATTTCAAACTACTTTTAGTTATAAGGTCTTTGGTAAGTAGAATCTGTTATAGGTGAATGTGTAGCACCAATGAAAGCAGAGATACGCTGTGTAAAGTGAGTGTTGAATAGTTTTGTTAGGCGATACTCAGCCCTTTCAATGATACTCTGTTGGCTCAAAAGAGACCCCAAACTTCATAGCACTCAGTATAAAGATCCTGCAGTAGCTTTTGATAGATACGGAAATGTTGGTTAAAGGGTATCAAGTTTCAGTTGTGCAAGGTAAGTTCTAGAGACCTAATGTAGAGCAATGTAACTATAGTTAATAATACTGTATTATATGGGCAAACTTCACTAAGAGGGTTGATCTTTAGCATTCTTACCACACACACACACACAAAAGAAAAAGAAATCAGATGATGGTAACTATGTAAGTTGATGGATATATTAAACAGCATGATTGTGGTTACCTCACAATGCATATCTTTATGAAAACAAGTTGTACACCATGAATATATACATTTTTTGTTAATTATGTCTCAATAAAACTGGGGAAAGAAGAGGTGTGAGAAAATATCAATGTTCTAAATCAGCGGGCACTATAAATATACATGTGACAGAACAAAAACTTCTTTGTGTTGCTCTGTTCTCTGAAACCATCTGCAAATAAGAAGAAACAAAAAATTCAAGATCATGAACCCTTCAAACTATCAGAAATAAAACAGTCAGACTGTAGAACAAAGACACACACAAATCATGAAGTTAAAAACACAAATGAAGCATTAAAAACAAATTAGATCATAAATTTGATAGTGGAACTAAGAAATACTTTCATCTTAGCAATAAATACATATAAAATAAACATACATGTTGAAAGAAAAATATTCTCAAATTGGATCTAAAAAATTAGAACCTTATTAAACTCTTTATATGAAACACATTTAAAATGACATAGATACATAAAAAATAAACAATGGCCAAAGACACAGGAGGAAAATGTAAAGAAAAAGCAAAAGCAGGCTTTATGATATCCAACAGTGTCTAATTCAAGAGAAGGATGGTCATTCAAAAATGGAAGTACTATCAATGAGGGTGTATCATGTATTTTTAAAATAAAGAGCAGCCTTAAAAGCTGAAGATAAAACAATCTCTAGTATAAGCGGTGGGGAAAAGTAATAGCAAGGGACTTTTAAATTTTATCTACTTCATTCAGAGCAAAGCATATTAAATGTGCAAAATAGTAAAGATACTTAAGATATAAGTAACAGCAAATGAAATATATCAAATTATATCACAAGGAAATCAAACATTTCTTCTTTCATGTACCTATGAAATTATTTACAAAATTGTAACTACTATCAGTCTACGAAAATTTTTGATTGCATTCTGTGCTCATTATAAGCCTAGAAATTTTTAACAAAAGAGAAATGAACCTTACCATAAAAATGTGAGAAACTTTTTCATTAACTCTTAGATCAAATATAATATCAGAAATTAAGCTATAACAGATCTAGAAAAAATAGGAATAGTAAAAATTTATGCATCAAAACTAAAACAGTGTGGTTAAAGCAGTCCTTGGAGGAAAACTGTCAGTCTTATTACTTAGCACACTAAATCAGAAAGAATGAAAAAAAAATCAATATCCCAAGAAATTAAAAAAATGGAGAGTAAAATGTAAATAATTAATACAAATTTATAAACATGAATAAATCCAAAAGTTGGTTCTTTGAAAAAACTAGTAAAATAGATAATCTATTAACTAAAAATGGAATTATTTCTACTATAGGAAATGAAGTAGAAATGTATGAAATTATTTTTAAAAGATGAGAAATAACCAGACCTGGCTGGTGTAGCTTAGTGGATTGAGCGCGGGCTGGGAACCAGAGGGTCCTGGTTTGATTCCCCGTCAAGGGCTCATGCCTGGGTTGCGGCCGGGTCCCCAGTGAGGGCCATGTGAGAGGCAACCATACATTGCTGTTTCTCTCCCTCTCTGTCTCCCTCCCTTCCCCTCTCTCTAGAATAAATAAATACAATCTTTAAAAAAAAAAAAAAAGGTGAGAAATAACCATGGATAAAAAAAAATCACAATTACCCTAGAGCAGGGGTGTCAAACTCATTTTCACCGGGGGCCACAACAGCCTCATGGGTGCCTTCAAAGGGCTGAAATAATTTTAGGACTGTATAAATGTAACTACTCCTTAACAGTTAAGGAGTTCAAATTACATTCAGCCCTTTGAAGGCAACCACGAGGCTGATGTGGCCCATGGTGAAAATGAGTTTTGACACCCCTGCTCTAGAGAATGCTTTTCTCAACTTTATGCAAATACTTGAATATGTGGATGAAATACATGATTTTCTAGGAACATTTTAAAAATGACTCCAGAAGAAACAGTCCAATTTCTATGGATTAAATTAATCTGTGGACAAAATGTTTCCATTAACCTCCCCATTTCTCTTTTTCAAAAGTACTAGAATATATTATTTTATTTGTTGAAAGATAGACTAAGGCATATTAAAATTTTTAACTTTATTCAAGCCAAAATTTACTCAAATTTGGCAGTGCAAACTGGAGGTGCTTAGGAGCACTCCACCAATAGGAGCTGGGAGAGAGACTTTTATACAGAAAAGGCAGAAGCAAGGCAAGGAAATAATTTGATTGGCTATATCTCTCTTAAGTGGTTGCCTTAGTTGGGAAAGTGTAGTTGGCCGTTTGTGATTGGTTGTCCTTCGATTTTGATTTCTTACACTTGAGGCATTTACATGCAGGCTTAGGTTTTGGTTTGCTTATGTATGACACTAAAGCATTTCAACCCACCACAGTGTAATGAAACCCCCTTTCTTAATTAGTTTAGCATTATAAACATCGGCGTTCTCTCAACCATTGAGAAGCAGAGAACTTCAAGCTTATTTAAATGGTTTTAGACCTTACAAAGTTAAATAGAACTTCCAAATTACTATTTTGACATCAATATAACACAGAAAAAGCTAACAACATAATAAGAAAATATGAAAATGATGGACAGTTATAAATGTGAATACTGTCATACAACTACACTATTAACAAATAAAATCTAGTAATTTCTTAAAAGAATATTAAAAATATAAGTAGGATAACCCAATAAAGGAAAAGATGTTTATTAACAAGATCATTCACATTTTCCCTACAAGTATAACAGCAAATATAATGTGCGTTTTTTTGTTGTTTTTTTTTAAATGCTATTCTTTTTTTAAAGATTTTATTTATTTATTTTCAGAGAGAGGAGAAGGGAGGGAGAAAGAGCAATGTATGGTTGCCTCTCACATGGCCCTCACTGGGGACCTGGCCCGCAACCCAGGCATGTGCCCCGACTGGGAATTGAACCGAGACCCTCTGGTTCCCAGCCCACGTTCAATCCACTGAGCTACACCAGCCGGGCAGTAATGTGCAGTTTTGAAGTATGTATCACGTATGCTTTCGTGTATGTGTATCTGTATAGGCATAAGGTTTTTGAGAAGCGTATACGAGAAGTGGTTATCACTGGTGTAGGCACTAAAGACCTGGGGTGGCAGACTTAACTCCCAGACCTTGTCAACCTTAATCAACATTTATTAAAATGCATATCAGCATTCAGTATAATACGAAAAATAAATAACCTTGCACATTAAATTACACACCATGGGTTTTGATATTATAAGTATCTGTAATGATTATTTTATTTTATTTTAGAAATATTAAAATATGAAATCTTAGAATTTATGAAAATTGGCATAATTGTATGTTTGTATTAGCCCTTGAAGTTTTTACAGGTATATTTGTTATCTTTTTATTGAAAAATAACTAAATAAAATTTTAATATTGCTTCGGGATGAAAAGTAAACAATTACAGGGCCTCCTCACACTGTATTCATTAGGAGTTAATATTTCATTTCCTCAAATTCTGATTTGAAGAAGAAACTAGCAAGGCACTTTTAACCTGCTTTCTCCTAATTCTGATGCCTTTTGGTATTTGCTGACCTCTCACAGGTGCCTCCTGGTTTCCTGGACTTTTCAGGGCTGTACTCTGCTTTCCACATCAATCAAACCCCAGCTCAGAATTCTGGAGCGAAGTGACTGGAAATGAGAAGAATACAAAGGTGAGTAGTACCCAAATCCTGCAGGTGTGCCCAACCTTTTGGTGTTTGGGGGGCCACACGGGAAGAAAAATTGTCTTGGGTCACACAGAAAATACGTTGCGATACGTACTCACAAAAAAATCTCGTAATGCTTTAAGTAAATTTATGATTTTGTGTTGGAACGCATTCATAGCCACCCTGGGCTGCATGTGGACCACGGGCTTCAGGTTGGACACCCTGAGCCTGTCTTAGAGCCAATTGAAAAAATTTCAGCTTTCTCTTGTTAAATTAATTAAGCAAAGAAGCCATTTGATTGAGGTGATTCTAATATTGTGGTGACCTATGTAAGAAACCTAACCTTAATCCTGTGAATGTCTCCAGGTTTTGACACTGGAACAGTAAGGATAAACAATCTAGGGCCATTAGAATAACTTGTTTCCTTTGCTTTCATACTTCCCAGTATCAGTCTCCCTTCAGCTCCTGTAAGCAGAGTATCCCTAACCACTTCTGGTTTGGCACTGGCCCTGTGCGAATTGCTTTCTGCTCAGAAGAACTCTTCAAATTTTTAATGTACTTCAGTTTATCTTTTAACACTCAGGGGAAGGTTTTAAGTAGCGACTGTCATGATTGTTTTTCTGTGACAAAAGGCATATTTACAGGTAGATGGCATTTTGATTGCAATGTAGAAAATCATTTAGAAGAAAGAGAAATGGAGGTCAGAGACTGGAACTCAAGTTTTCAGTCCCAATTTGTGCGTGTCCAAATCTCTCTTCAGCAGGACTAAACTTACAAGTAGATTGAGTAGGGAATCTACTCCTTAGTGGGTTAAATTTAAGGGATTCTGGGAAGCTGAGACCTAAAACTGAGCTCCTGATGTTGCTGGTGGAAATGGGTTTCTTGCAGTGGTGCAAGAAAAGCATTTTGGGGACCACGCATGGGAGGATGCGGTGTAGTGGTAAGATTTATTGGAACAGAAATAAAAGACTGTCTCCAGGTTCCTGGTGCCTATGTCTCATCCACCACTAGGTGGTTCAGCTTCACCTTGCTGTGGAAGAAGTCCAGTCTTGCCTTCATCAGCCTAGAAGAAGGGCTAGGGTCCAGAAATTCTGTGCCATTGGTCTAGTCTGTGCCAAAGCTTAGTCCAGTTCAGTTTCTATCCCCATCCTGCTAGTTTAGTCTCTGTTCCCTGCGGCTCTCTGGCCCATGTTGAGTTGCTGTGCCCAGGCCCATACTTGCAGCCTGCACTTGAGCCCCATGCAGCAACTAGGCCCGCATAGCTGCTATGGAGAGAGAATGCACAAACACATGTTACCCAAAGAGAGGCTTTTGTTAAAATTTGATTATATTATCTCGGGCATGGGAAAGAGGCAGGTGGTTTTCAAACTAATCAATCAATTTCCCAGTCCTTTATGGGCCTTTGCTAGCCCCTCCTCCAACCAACCCACTTCCTACTTCTGGGGATCTGTGTCCCTTATCCAATCTGATCCTTTCCCAGGCTAGGCATTCCTCCTTTTGGTCACTATCTTGCCTCCTACTGTTCAGGCCTCATAGTGGAAGAATCTTCCCCTGCACCATCTTGATTTCTGCTGGATATGTACCCAGCAGAGAAATTTTCCCTTTATTGTTTATTCCTTCCTCTCATAGTCTGGGTGAGTGGACCAGTTGTGCCATAGGAAGATTAGAAAGCTGGTCCTTCCTCCCTATGTGGGGGGAATGGAGGGTGTTCATCCCTTTGCAAGGCAATACTGCAGTCCCCTGGAGTATGTGAAGCTGTAGCTTCTGACCTAATTAAGCTTAGCCAGTTTTTCTCCCTAGTTTATTAGGCTTAATGTCTATTCCCTTTGCTCCATTCCTTTATTTATAACTAACTAGCTATCTATGCTACACCATCACTAACGGTGGTTAGCGATGATTGTCTTCTGTGTCATAGAAGCACTTTCTGACCATAATGATTTCCTTTTTATGAAACACTGTGTGACACTGAGATTTTTTGCCTTGGGAGAGTGAAGTTGTCAAATATTTCCCAAATTCCTTAAGTCAATTCTACTAAAGCACATGCAGTCATTCAGGTTATAGCACAGCTTAGGTTCAGTTACTCTTTAAATGAACAAATGAAGGAACAAATGAAGGGAATAAAGGAATGAATAAAAAGAAATGTATGGATATTGGAGGATGTTTGAGGGAGCAGCAGCTGCCTCTGAGAGAGGAAGTGAGAAGGTTGAGCTTAAATTCCTGTATTTTTAGGGATTTTCTGAGGCCAGCCCTACTATGTAAAAATACTTTCTATCCAGAAGCTACTAGAAGTATCTCAATTACTAAAAAGAGAGAAAAAAAATAAGAGGAATAGTTTAGTGGCAATTGATAGAAGTATAAGATGATGAAGCTCTTCTATTTAAAAATATGACAGTCACAAATGAAATCCTTGATTTTCTACTTCTTTTTATAACACTTTTCCCCTTTATTGCTTATATAATCTTTATTGTCTATTAAACTTTGCCCTACATTTGTCTTCATGGTTTGGGTTTAACCTAGAGGAAGGTGAGTAGAAACTGATGCTTCTTTTCTTTCAAAATATTCCTTACTAAACACAGGAACTGCCCCAAATCGCCTTGGAAGCTAGACTGTCCATGAATTCAGGCTCTATTTTTGAAATTCAAAAGGATTCCAGGCAGGCAGGTTTGTTTTAGATAAGCATCCGGATTTGGGGATGGTTATCTGAAGCCCTGCCTGTCATTACGTTTCACAGCAATGAAAGAACATCTACTCTTAGGTTCTAAATCAGTACAGAAGATTCAATGAACGTCTCAGCTTGTTTTCTTGCCCAAGTCACTAATATTTCCCAGATTTGCACTTTCTCTGTCCAAGTGTGTGGATATCAGTGTGTGATCAGCACTTCCCATCCTGTTTGTAGATCTGTTGCTTCCTTACCCTCTTAACTGATCCTTAAAATAGAGGTCAGCACGAAAAGGTATTCTTGTTGTTTCTTATGAAGGGCATTTGAATGCCCGGAGTTCCAGATGCTAAGAAACTAAAATAACGAAGGGAATTATTTGGAAGAGAAGGTGAGAAACTTATCATCAGGTGTCATTGCAAGACACACAATTAAATTGAAGGATAACTATCAGGAAAAGTATTCACAGATAGTGGGCTAGAGTGAATTTAGGCAGAATGAATTAGCTACAAAATGAATACCTTCTGTTTAATTAGTTCCAGGTCAGCTGAGCCCTGCTTTAAGAAAGTTATCAGATATAACTGTGACCACAGAAATGAGGTTTAAGGATGGCTTCTAAGATACAGGTTAAGTTCTGTTTCTTGATTTGGGTGCTGTTATACAGGTATGCTCAGAGAAGATTCATCACGTTTATGATATGTACATCTTTATGTATGTTATATGTCAGTAAAAATAAACAAAAGTCTGTTACCTATTTATTTGGAACACCCACAGGAAGTCGTCATTAAACATCTCAAAGACAATGGCCATTTCATATCCCACTCAACACCTACTCTCAAGTTTTGTGCTTCAAAAAAGTTTTCCCCCAGACTGGGTTTTGGAGTGTCCTCTGGGTGGTGTCCATTCATAGACTTTTGGTGAGATCTGTTGAGAAATATGGGTCATGGGACTTTGTTGGACTTCACTGCTGTTACACATTAAAGAGTCAGCGAATGATGAGAGAGACATCTCCAAATGCAGTGAACATGGAAGCAAGTCCATGTTGTGCTTGCCTGCAGCGGCTGCTTCCGCTCCTGTTAGGAACTGCTGTTATCTCTTTTGCTAGAAGGGCGGGAATGTCACCATGATGTGCAGGCAGGATGTAAACAGCTATGCAAAAGCATACTGCAGCATGCAAGATCTGCAAGATCTAGAAGCCCTTCTCTGTTTTTTGCTCCTCAAGTTCTTTTCCCTACCCCGTGTGTCCTTTGAGACACTGGTCTGGTGGACTTCTTATTATGGGTTATGTCTGATTTCTTTCAACAGTTGTCCTGATAACACAGATACGTATCTGGCATCTCCACGGATATACGTTATTCCTCTAAACTCTGGTTGCCTTTCCAGTTCTGGTGTCAAAACCAGTACAAAGCCAGCTGGTCAAAAGCAGAAATTTCTAATTCAAATGGGCTATAAACAAGTGTCATCAAGGAGTTCAAGAAACATTGAATTCTGTGCAAATATTGTGTGTACA